>JANUWF010000907.1:0-21027 GCA_026120185.1 Voacanga thouarsii
AAGAAACAAAAATTCAAACTTAATTAAGATAGTCATGATAAAATTTAAATGATGGGATTTGAACTCATGACCTTAGAGATTAATTCCAAAACTCTAACCACTAAACCACAACAAATCTTGTTCTTATTTTCTCACCCACACATTTTTCTTATTTAATCCTCAAGTTATCTTCCTATTCGGGCCTCAAGCAAAATTACCATTTTACCCCTCATACTCAATAAGCATAACTAAACATTTTAACCTATATTTCACAATTCTAAAGCAAATAAAATTATTCAAAAACATATATATTCATGCAAAATAATATGATATGCATCCCGACCCCCTTACTCTAGGGTTGGCTTTAGGTGGGGTTTCACACTAGGTCCAAGAATCTTCAAGATGATTTCCAATTGATCATCAAACCATGCTTGAGGATGAAAAAGGATTGGAAGGTTGAGGAAGCTAGCCAATAGTTCATGTTGATGACCATCGACGAAGGACCCCAACAAGAACTCAAACCAGCAACAAAGGTGGACGAAACTTGACTGAGGGCGGTTTTCCAGAGGACAGCCAAATCGGCACCAGCTCCATTCTGTCCAACAGCACCTCAATTAAAACATGAACCAGCTCATAGACAGATCTAAACCAGCGTTGGCTGTGATGTCCAAATCGGTGCCGGCTTCCCCCGGGCCGTCGGCGACTGCTCCGCGTTTTAATGCTTGTCTCTGGTTTTCTTCACTTTTAATTGCTTGTAAAGACTTATTATGACCCTAAATTGTAATTAAACATCAGGGATTACTTAGCTAGGGTTAGGATAGTATAAGTAGCACCTTTAGTGATTTGATAACATGATACACTTTACTTTAATTCAAATTTGAGAAGAGAGGCCCTAGCCTCCTTGTTCATCTTGTTCAAGACCAAGCTAAAAGGTTAGTCCTCATTTTGTAAGAGTCTATAAATCTTTTGGATAACCCAATGTTGTTTCTTTGAATGGGTTTTAGTTGCTTTGTTCTTCTAAGGTTTGTTTGAAATCCAATATTTGGGTGCCTATTTTCTCTATTCTATTTGTTCTTATTTGCCTTTGTTGCTTCAAGGATATTGAGGTGAGATTATAGAAGAACTTTCTACTCATCTTGAAGGTCTTTGAGGCTTTGTTCTTCAAGGGTTGGAAAGAGTGTAGGTTGTTAGGTTATTTCCTCCTTTTTGTCACTAGAAAAATCTTTGTTTTGGGTCCCATTGTTTAAACTGAATAGTTAGCCAATAAAAACACTTAAACACCAAGAAAAGCCACCAAGAATTTGTATCAATAAGTGGGTTCCATAAGACCCTCAAACAGCATGGAGTTAAGGAATTGCTCCGTAAGCATTGTGTGGATGTCTTTGGAGTTTTGGAAACTAAATTGAAGGAGGACAACCTTCCATCTGCTACCAAACTTCAGTTCCTAGGATGGTCTTATGTTCATAATTTTGATCTTGATCCACATGGATGGATTTTGTTGTTGTGGAATAGTGACCAAGTAGACCTATAAGTTGTCTCGTCCTCTACACAAGCCATCACGTGCTAGATCTATAATAAGACTCTCCATGCCACTCTACTATTCTCTTTCATTTATGCATACAATATAGTAGGTAGCCGATGATCACTTTGGGCAGAATTGCCTAGCTTTGCAGGTGTAGAGCCCCTAGATCTTAATGGGGGATTTCAATACTTACCTATCACCGAGTGAAAAACTGAATGGAGCTCCAATCATAAACTATGAACTAAAGGACTTTGCAGAGTTTTGCCAGTAGTTAGAGCTTATAGATCTCCCATAAACTGGCCCATCATTCATGTGTAATAATTCTCATATGTGGTTAAAGCTAGACAGTATTATGGGCAATGCACAATGGTTTGCCTCATCATTACAAGCTGCTGCGGAGTTCTTCCCTATCTCAGCTTTATCTACCACTATCCATGCTTCTAGAGACTACACTAGCCTGTGCAAGGCCAGCCCTTACCCTTTCAGCTCCTCAATATATGGACTGACCATCCTAATTTTCAGGATCTTGTTCGAAGAGAATGGCTGCAGGATGTTCCAGGCCATAGGTAGTACGTCATTTACTAGTGCTTTAGGGGCCTCAAGCCCCACTTTCGGACTCTCAATGCCAAGGACTTCTCTCATATAACTCGGAGGGTTGAATCGGCAAACCAACAAGTGGAAACACTATAGTTACAACATCAGTTTGACACTACTGACTTGTCCATTACTAATAGACTCAGGAGGCATGGAGATTAGTGGAGGCAGAACTCAACTTCTATCAACAATTGGCTAAGACCAAATTTGTTGCTAATATGGATTCCTGCACTAAATTCTTTCACAACATGGCTAATTGCAACCGAAGAAATTATTTATTGCTTCGGTCACTAGACCCGATGGGACACAGAAAACCAACCTGGGAGAGGTCGTGCAAGAATTCCTCCAGTATTATATAAGCCTCTTGGGATAAGCTAGCCCATGCTATGACAAGATCCTTACTCTCACCACATAAACGGCTGTCTTAACACAGAAGGTGACACCAAAGGATATTAAACAAGCATTATGGGACATTAGGGATTGCAAAGCTCCAGGTCTAGATGGCTACTCTACTATCTTATTTAAAAAAGCTTGGGCCACGGTAGGAACCGACGTCAGCTGCGGCATGCCAGGAATTCTTTCGGCCAAGTCAGCTTCTCAAATAGTTTAATCATTCAATTATCACCCTCATCCCCAAGGGAAACAATATCATTGGGGTGGGTGACTATAGGCCCATTTCATGCTGCAATGTGATTTACAAAGTGATATCCAAGGTTTTGGCAGATTGCTTGCGAAGCATACTGCTGGATATAGTGGACTCAGCGAATCAGCTTTTATAAAGGATAGACTCATGGCGGATAATATTTTCCTAGTCCAAGAACTCCTACGGACTTATAGCAAAAAATGTGCTTCTCCTTGGTGCACCATTAAGGTTGACTTGAGAAAGGCCTATAACTTTGTTAACTGGACCTTCATCCTTAACCTGCTATCTGAGCTTAGATTCCTAGAAAAATTTACTTGTTGAGTTTCGTAGTGTATATCAACACCATCTTACTCCATTGTGATCAACGGCCGTGCTCATGGTTTCTTTCGGGTTAGTAGGGGGTCAGACAGGGTGACTCGATCTCCCCGCTCCTTTTTGTGCTATGCATGGACTACCTATCCCGCACCATCAGGATTGCAACAGTAGGGGCTGGGTTCCACTACCATCCCAAATATGAAAGGCTGGGGTTCACGTACTTGGCTTTTGCAGATGACCTTATGCTCTTTGCCCGGGCTGACTCCGCGTCGGTGGACATTCTCCTCAAATGCATTGATGACTTCTAGGAATACTCTGGCCTCCAAGTAAATAAGCATAAGTCATATATGTACATTGTTGTGCTACCTGAGTTGGATAGGGAGAGTTTTACAATGGCGACTGGCATCCCACTGGGGAATTTTTCATTTTGATACCTCGGTGTTCTAAACACGTTCGACAAGATTCGGGTTAATAACTATAGACCATTACTTGATAGAATAGGCTCCTATATTTGGTGCTGGATGGCATGATCACTCTAGTATATAGGTAGAGTTCAAGTTGTCCAGGCCATTCTCTAAGGGATAGATTGCTTTTAGCTATCCATCTTCCCATCCCCTTCTGCAGTGATCGATCAGCACAACAGGATGGCATAGGACTTCCTGTAGGATGAATAGAACTCATCGGTGGCATAGGTTAATATATATGTATCGAAGACAGAGGGGGGCTTGGGCCTCAAGGATCTACGTCTTTGGAACTATGCCTTGCTGACTTGCGTACTATGGGACATATAAATGGAGAAGCAATATCTGTGGGTTAGAAGGGCTTCCCACTATTACTTGGATGGGCAGTCCTTTTGGGACATTAGTAGCCACAGGGACTAGTCCCCATTATTCTAGAAGCTTCTGACCATTAGGGTCACAATACTCAGCAAGGAAACTGACTAGGTCTGGGCATCTGCGATTTTGCAGTCATGGGCAAATGGAGCCAAGCTTGATACTATAAAGGCATATGACTACTTCCGTACCTATCACACAAGGGTTCCCTAGGCAATGACCATTTGATAATAGAGCTTAACTCTGAGGCACTCATTCACTGCTTGGCTCAGTATAAAGGGATGACTTAAAACCAACGACATTCAACCATTCCAGCCTAAAGATACAATCTACCTACTGTGTAAGTCGGAGCTAAAATCGACCAGACACTTGTTCTTTTCCTGTACTTTCTCTAAAGCAGTTTGGATAGACATCCAGGCCTGGTTATGTCTAGCACAGTCTCTGAACACACTATCATGCAACCTGAAGTGGTTCAAACGAAACAACCGTAGGACCAGCTGGGTTGCCAAAGCAAAGTCCATAGCCTTGTGCTCCACTATTTACTACATTTGAACTATTTGGAACCGCTCTCTATTCGACAACTATCTAAGCCAACCGAGGGACGTTTCTACAAGGATCAAAACACATGTGTAAAACGTAGTCTTTATCTTGTACCTTCGTGTTTTAACCTTTTTTTAGTCTTATATAAGCCAACTAGTTAGTGCCCATGTTGGCCTCTAACTAGTCGAACTCTTTGTACATACGACTCAGGATTATTAATACAAATTTACATTTAAAAAAAAGTAAATAAATTCATGAACTAACCAACTGCATAGATCATATATACTCATGAAAATGGTTCAAGCTATCAAATGCCATATAAAATGTTATGCCATGCATGACTTTCTCCATATAATAATGGTGGTTTTAAACAGGGTATTAAAGGGTTTATCCCTTCAATACAACTAATATCATATAAATCTCAATATTGTTATATATAATGCAAAGAAAAAGAGAGAACATCACTTAGAGATAAGTTTTTGATCTTCTTCTTCCTTGGATTTGCTTGAACAACCTCTTCTTCTTCTTCTCCATACTTCTCCAAGATCCTTCTTTTCTTGGTGTTTTTCTTTTTTTACGCTCTCTAAGGGTTCTTGGAGAAAACCTAGATCTAAAAACTCTTCAAGGCCTTTAAGACAAGTGTTTCAAGTGTATAAAAGGGTTTATATAGCATGGGTTTTGTGTATCTTAAAAAATGTGCCGAATTTGTGCTTCTATAGCTTGTAGGCGGCTCAGGGAAGTGATGTTTTCTAGAACCAAGGTAGCCTAAGGAAGTAGAATTTCCCTGGGCCGCCATGTTACAAAAGAAATCAGAGCTAGTGCTTTCTTCCTAGGCGACCCAGGAAAGATCTTCCCTGGGCTATCATTATTTTGCAAAATAATCTTTAAGCATTCTTCTTCTCTTGGCCACTTTTCTTCTTCTCTTGGGCATTCTTCTTTTGCTCCTTGGCGGTGTAGGGAAGTTGCTGCCATAATTTCTCTTCCTTAGTACTTATTTTGCTCTCCATGCAGCCTAGGGAATTTGATCTTCCCTTGGCCGCGTTTATTCTTTGTGTTGTTGTTTATTCTTGCTCCTTAGCGGCCAATGGAATTAAAATTTCCTTAGGCTGCCCAATTTCTGTGTCTAGGCATCCAAACATTTCTCATAGGCGACCTAAGGAATTTGATCTTCCCTTGGCCATCAACATGTTGTCCATTATTATCCATTTTTTGTTTATTTTTCCTTCATTTCATCATTTTTATCTTCAATTGGTATTTTTTTTTCATTTCTTACAAAAACAAGATGAAAAGGTTGTGATACGTAGTGATTTAAGCAAGAATTTATCACAATCAAAGCATAAAAACTATAGAAAAACTGTATATGATGAGCCATCGTCACTTATCCTCACAGTTAAACCTTTGCTTGTCCTCAAGCAAAGCACAATTATTCACAAAAATAAAGAATTAACTAATGTACAAACCAAGCACTCTATATTTATTCATAAATTAACTAGTGTACAAATAAAGAAAAATACATTTATTCATAACGACAAAGAATAACTAATTTATATACAAAATGAAACAAATATGCATAGCATTCTAGGTAAATTTACAAGAACAACTTAGCATATATATAATAAGGTCAAAATAGTAGCGATATTATTTCTTCTTCTACCTTAAAAATTCATCCCAATACCAATCTATTCAAGTTAATTCCATGTATACCCTTATATTAAGCTAGACACAACCAAGAACATCAAAATTGAATTAAATAAGTTTATACCAAATAAATGTGATTCACTCTACTTCTCCAATTAGGAATATAAAAAAAGTGACTCATATGAGATAAGATCAACTGACTTACTTGAGTCTTGTGGCTTACAAAATGTACAAGTATTACAAGTGTTACATCACAATCTAACAATACATTACAATTTGATACAACATTACAACAATACATTTTAACTTGGAATAGCAAAGTAGGAGCCTCTCATTTTTCTCATTATCTTTCTACAAAAGAATGCATTTATAGTGATTTTAACTTGAATGCTCTTTTTTGCATCCCTTGCATTTTTTCTTTTTCTTTTTCATCCCACGTTGTTTTTTGTCATAGGACATGCATTTTACATTCCTAAAGACTTTTTTCTCCTCACTTCGGTAGGTGCATTGAGCAACCTACCTCCTGCTCTTAATTGTTTTTTTTTTTTGTTGTTAGAAAATATAATAAACAATTGAAGATTTTTATAATATAATATATAAAACAACTAAATGAATGGATGAGAATTGCCACGAAACTAGTGATAAGCCAATGAACCACACTCTATATTTCATCACAAAGTTTTCATCCATTCTCAAATAATCAAGTTTCACAACATTTTCAAAGGTATAAAAAAGATTAACTTACTTCCCCAAACTTAGTCTATGTCATACCCAATACATAAGTGTACATAAAATTAACTTTTCTAGAAAAGTCTTAAGAAGAATTTTTAAGCAAAAAGATAAATAATAGCTCCACCAAACTAATACATATTAACATGTATACCAAAAAGTCTTGAAAGTCAACCCCACAATGCAAAATAAATAAATAAATAATAATAAATAAATAATAATAATAAATAATAAAAAAATTAGCCCAAATGTAAAAACAAAAACTTTAGCCAAAAAAAAAAAAAAGAAAATTACCAAAATCATCAATAAAAATTTGCAAAGGAAAAAATACTCAACCTTTCCTCCGCACTTAAATGGAACAATGTCCTCATTGTCCAAAATATATGATACAAACACATTTACATAATACAAAATAACAAAATAGAGAGGAAAGAGTAAGCAATACTCCCTGGGTATCTTGAAGCTTATTGTCCAAAATATGATTGCTGCTAAAAATTTTGATAAAGTGAGAAGCTTCCAAGTCTAACAAAATATTAATAACTACAAAAACAAAAATAAAACACAAGTAAAAATTCTTATAAAGAAATAGCAAAATGAATTATAAGAAAATAAAACAAAGCAAAGCAAAATAAAATATCTAGTACTAGTTTGGATACACTAGCAAGCATCCGTTTGTTCATGTTCCTGCAAAGAGAAAGAAAAGTACAATAGTATATCAAGGCTAAATACATATAACAACAATGATACAAATAAAATAATAGACAAAGAAAATAATTGAAAATCAAATATAAATAAGAATGATACAAGGAGTTATTACAAACATGAATTAGTATTAATACCAATAACAAATAAACCATCATATAGTAATCCATATACACAAATATTATTAACAAGCCCTAAAATAAATCAATATAAATAATATAAAAATATATATTAATACCAAGAATTATTCTAATACCAATACAATAATGCCACAAAACAAATGAACAAACCAACATTTATACTAAGGATATACTAAATCAATATATATATGCTAATATACCCTCATCAATGTGTAGCCTCTATTCACAATAAAAATACAAATATACAAAGCACTAGAACTATTGTATATTCCAAGGATCCTTACACAAAACAAATGATTACAACCACGATATTCACCAATCAATTAGTACTACAACCTCTAAATAATACAACAAAATCTCCCAAACAATCAACAATTAACCTTAAAACTACAATCACTACTATATAAAAGGTTACAAAAACGTAACAAAATCCCCAAACAAAAATCAATAGTCTACAAAAATATAATACCAACTCTATAAGCCAATTAACTCCTCAATTTATTCACCACTACTACAATCAAGCTTAATCTTCTACCAATATGTTTGTGTGTGTGTGTGTGTGTGTGTAGTACAACAATACCACCAAAATAATACCAACACAAGGCTAAAAGAGAATCTCCACAACAACAATAATTTCCCAACGAAATATCCAACATCAACTAAATACCTAAAATATCCAATACCATTACAACAATACTCAAATCCTCAAAACAAAAATTATACAACAAGGTTTCCTCAAAGAATAGCCATCAATGTAACATCTCCAGCTTGTACACTTTGATTGGTGACTGCTTTATATAGAATAAAAATTTGTATAAGTGACTAGAACAAGAAATGATTGGTATAACGAGATGAACATTTTGGAGCAATAAAAATATTTAGGGATATCGTTGGAATTTTGAGATTGTTCTACCTTTAATAGTGTACTTTAATTAATGACTATTTTGTATAGAGCAAGAATTTGGGTATAAGCTTAGAACAAAAGTTGATCAGGGCAACGAGATGGACATTTTGGTATAAAGTAAGTTTTTTGGGGTATTATATAATTTTGACCGTAAATTGAGAAGAATTGAGAAATAATTTAAGAATTTTGAGGGACACGAAAATGAATCATTTGTTGTCAGGATTCTATTTGTAAAATAGAATTTAAGAATTTTGAGGGACACGAAAATGAATCATTTG
Organism: Voacanga thouarsii; assembly: GCA_026120185.1. Classification (NCBI taxonomy): domain Eukaryota; kingdom Viridiplantae; phylum Streptophyta; class Magnoliopsida; order Gentianales; family Apocynaceae; genus Voacanga; species Voacanga thouarsii. The sequence continues at coordinate 8,818 of JANUWF010000907.1, forward strand.
TTGTCAGGATTCTATTGGTAAAATAAAATATTTTCCTGATTGGAGCGAATAATATCAGGAAATTATGAATTATCAGTAAAATTCTATTGAAGGAAATTGGAAGAAATTGTGATTGGTTGTGAGAAATGTTAAAATACTATTAGACAAAGGTACACATGGAAAGATATGATTGGTTAAGAGATGCTAGATGGCATATGCATTTAATGCATAATTATCTTGAAAAAAATAAAATTACTTTTGGTAAAAGAAAAAATAAATGACAAGTGTCATCATGTTATTTGCTAGACAAGCCATGTGTCACTACCTCATTGGGTGCATGGGAGTTCATGCAAGACTTGTCAAGAATTCTAGGAATTTCTACCAAATTCCATGGACACCAAAGCATACCACCTAAAGTGGACCCCTAAGTACTATGTGGACTGATGTAAATGCACCAAGTATTAAGCAATTAATAACCATTAATGGAGCTTGGTGATTAGGATAAAATTTTCTCTATAAATAGGGAGGGAAAATGGAAGCCAAGAAGGTTTGGATGGCTGAAATTTCGTAAAAAAGAAAGAAAGTGAAGAGAAAAGAAAAGGAAGGAAAAATAGAAGAAAAACAAGAGAAAAATAAGAGAGAGAGAGAGAGAGAGAGAGAGGAAACTTGGAGCTTTTCAAGCTTGGAGAATTAAAAACACAAGGTAAAAGCTTGTACTTTTTGAATTAAAGTTGTAGAGTAATTACAAGGACTATTTTGGTGTTAATTTTATTGAGAAATTCATGAGAAATATTATGTGTGCAGGCCAATTTGGAAGGCTATGTACTATGTTTTATTTGGTAGATGAGGTGTTTCACTAGTGGTTTGAATGCTTGTTCATAGCTGCAAAGATGGAAGAAGAAAACAAAGTGGTCAATAATTTAATTGTTGTTGTAATAAAGGATTTATTTATGTTCTTTATTATTGTTATTTTGTTGTTACTACATGAGTAATGTACTGCTTTGTTCATGACTGAAACTAAGATGGAATTATGAAATGTTCAGTCCATAAGCACGATATTAAATGGCAGGTATATTGTATAAAGAAGAAATTATTATTGGTTTTTCTTGATAAGGATATATTGTAAAATATTTGAGATGCAATTTCAAGTTTTCAAGAAATGAATTTCATGTTTATTTATGGTTTTAGAATAATTTTGCTGTGTATTAAGTTTTAATTGTTATAAAGATCCCTTGTTTGGGAGATTAGATAGGGTGACATCCCACAAAATCAAGGCCCACTACAACATAGAATATGCGGGGTTTTACAATTGGTATCAGAGTTTAGATTTAGGCATTCCCACAACTTATTGGGTTAGATGTAGCCTGGTAGCCAGTTCAGTTATGAAATCTAAAACTTTTGGATTTGGATAAAATCAATCTTTAGAAATTGGAGGATGGTTATTATGGATTTGATTCTCGATAGCAGAATTTATAGTATAGTAGAGACTATAATAGTGTTTATAGCAGTAGGTCTATGAAAGTATGAAACCCTGGGGAGCAGATATAGAGATAGGTATGATATCTGAACATGAGGCACCCAAGTTGGTTATAGTCCCTTCTGATGAGTTGAAGGAAGAGATAATTGACAAGGCCTAAATTAGTCATATATTACCTAGTTATTTGAGGCCATTCTATGATACATTTTATTCAATAATTAGTCATATTTCTTCATATTTGAGATTTTACCCTTGCAAAGGTATTTTGTGTATTATTTTAGACTTTAGGGATAAAATAAGACAAAATCGTCACTAAACAGATCAGAGGTGGCACCGGCCAGGACAGGAGAGGTGACACCAGCCACGTGCTGTTGACATGCACTTCGAGATAATAAAAAATCAGTGAAACAGAGTTGAACAGAACATAGTTGGCGCCAGTTGGGAGCTCATAGGCGGCGCCGACTACACACTGGAAGACTTGGCATGAAAATTGAGAAAAATCGATGAACTGACAGGAGAAACAAAACACAACTGGCGCCGGCCCTAGGTAGGACAGGCGGAGCCAACTGTGCACTGGTACTGAGGTGGTGCCTCGATTTTTGTGCATATTTTTGGAAAATTTTCAGAGTTTTAGTATTTTCCTACTTCTATTCGGCTAGAAACCCTAGAGGGACGAATTTAGGCACTTCTAAATCCTACAAATACTGGTAAAACACAAGGTAAAACAATAAATTCATGGATCAAAACATAAATCACTCAAAATTGAAGGAGGAATTCATCAAATCAAGGAGGATTGTACAAGAGAGTCTACGAATGAAGAAGAAAGAGGCTTGTCATTGAGTGCTTTCTTTTACTTTTGTTTTCTTTTCTAGAACAATGATGTATTAATTGTTTTATTGTAATTTGACTTTGTTTTCAGTATTCATAATTTTGAGAGTTACATTGATCTTTTGATTAATTAATTGTTATTCTTGATATTTAATTACTTATGCTGATTATGAGATTAATTGGTTGTTTCTTTCTATTAACTTGCTTGAAAAATGGGCTAATTGCTAAGAATTGAGTAATTAAAGATTAATTGATGTATGCCAGAATATGAATTCATTGGTTAATTTCATGTTTTAAGTTTTCTAGAATATGAAGATTTAATGAAGAATTGTGTTTGATGCATCTTTTAGGTGAATTAGTTGAGACATAATATGTGATGCTAATTTGTCTAGAAGATAGTGATATCATGGATTGAAAAAGAAGTGAATCTATCTTAATCCTCCATGATGCCAAGAGAATGATTAGTTATGATAATGATGGGGTACTTTAAGGTCATGTTTGTCAAAATCATAGTTTGAGTAACATAATTCTCCATCATTGACATGTACATATTCTTTAATTTTATTTTATTTTAATTTTTTTCTTTTTCAATTTGTTAAGTCGGTTAAACAATGAAAGAAAAGTGATTAATGCATACTTGTTCCTTGAGGATCGATATTCGTTTTATACCCTATGCTATGCTTAGTGATGAGTACGCATGCTCATATGTGTAATTTGGGGTTAACGTTTTAATTTAAACTTGATTGGGAATATGCTTATTTTTATATGATTTTTATACCCGAATCCATACATATCAAGTTTTTGGCGCCGTTGCTGAGGAACAATATCATGAAAGCTTGGATTTTATTGATTTAACCATATAAATATGTAAATACATAATTTGTACAATTGTTCTTTTTGCCAAAAAGGTGCCATCTTTTGTATCTTGTATATCTTTGTAATCTAATTTACTAACTTTGACTAATGGTTAATTGACTAACTCATTCTTTTAATTTTATTTGAATTGTGAATTTCATTATCTAACTTTCTTCTTGTCTTTTCTAGGTGTTAGCCTTGGTACATTACCCGATAATCGGAATGTGATATAGTGGATTTTGATCCTGAAATCGAAAGGACATTATCAAAAATCCGCTGGAAAATCAAAAGGAACTTACTCACAGATATGGACAGTGCTCAAAACGACAATGCTGGAAATGACAGGAGGGTTACGGATGACTTTGTGTAACTGCAATCTCGGGCATGGACTTGAGTATCACTAGACCTAGGGTGGATGCGAATAATTTTGAAATAAAGCCCAATATCATCTAGATGGTCCAAAATATGGTCTAATTTGATGGGCTACCTGAAAAAGATCCCAATAACCACCTAGCTAGTTTCCTTGAAATTTGTGATACCTTTAAGATGAATGGTGTTTCTGAAGATGCCATAAAACGAAGAATTTTTCCTTTTTCTTTGAGAGATAGAGCTAAATCCTAGTTAAAGTCTTTACCCATAGGTTCCATCACCACATGGAATGCCCTAGCTGAAAAATTCCTTGCTAAATATTTCCCTCCAAGTAGGACAGCCAAACTTAGAAACGAAATTTTTGCCCTCTAACAATTATATTTTGAACCTTTGTATGAAAGTTGGAAGAGGTTCAAGGAAATGTTGAGAAAGTACCCACATCACGGATTTGAGCTAGGAATGCAGATGCTCGTCCTTCTTAATGGCCTTATGTTTGCAACACGACAAGTGGTGGACCCTTCTGTAGGTGGTTCCATCAATCATAAGACCCCGGAATAAGTATTCGATCTCAGTGAAAATTTGGCTTCTAATAATTATTCTTGGGGAAGTGAAAGGTCTAGAGCTCGTGTGCAAAGAGTGCACAAAGTGGATGCTGTGGCAGCTTTGGAAGCTAAGATGGAAGCTCTAACACAAAAATTGGAACAAATAGTGATGCCTCAAGGCTAAGTGCTAAGTGTAAGTTGTAATTTCTGTGGAGAATGTGTAACATCCCTACTAAAGGTAACGGTAGAAGCATCTCCAATCTGGGTATCACCTCGTCCAGTTACTCAGACAAGGGGTCTTTATAACGAGAAATCCATCAGAATATTATCCTAAAGGGAAACATCCGGACTTATTCTGCTATTACTGTGGTATCGTCCTCTATCCGTAGGTCCTTCCAACTCTAGATCCTATAAAAAGGTAAGATAAAAGACACGTGTAAGTGAAAAATCACCTAGTGAGTCCTGTGTGTGCTATTGTTTTATCTAAGAAGCAAAGTATACAAATCTATTTGTGTAATATCATAACATTTGTTCATTAGAAATTATTTCCAAACTCTTTAAGGAAGAGGGTATTCAGAACTCAATAATTTTTGGAAAACTTCATTTCAGATTTCAAAATATTGCCCCAGTTTTCAAAACACAGGCACTTCTTCAATAGAAGGTTGGCCTATATGCAAGTCCCGCAGTCCTTGCTTTTGGATACACAGTTTCTTGTGCTAGGGACTGCGCCTTACACCACGTCACCCGTGTCAACCGGAACGGTGAGCAGCATACAAATGTACCTCACCTTGCACTTAGGGATCTTATACTTGCCACCATAAGCCAGGGGTCCCAATCCTAACGTTAATCACTATCAAGGTGGTAAGGAGTCAAACGCGCCGAGTGTACCTGCCTAGCATCCAGCGAATGACTCACAATCAAAGAGCGCCCAGGCACGACAATTGCCAAGCTCTAAATGGCCAGCCAGGTATGACTCATCTCAATGTCCTGTCGCCCTGTTTGGAGTAAAACAATCCCCGGAATTGATCAGGTTACTTGGGGTCGTCTATCTCTAACATGAGCTAGTACAAAGATCAAAGTCCTTGCTGAGTACTTAACACAACAATGCCAACCCCATCTGACTGATCAGGCCAAAGGGTTATCTGATCTTCTTAGAATTTTCATATCAAAATAGTTTTTGGGGCAAAACAACATTTCTTTAAATCATGATGAAACCAGATAGAAGGTTGAATTCATACATCAAAATGTGTTTCTAAGAGTAACCGGATCATTTTTCCCGTACTTGATCACAAAAGTCATTTCCAACGGTATTCAAGCCATTTTGCCAATACCCGATTTCCAAAAGGCTTTTCGAGGGTATTCGGGTCATTTTACCTTTACCCGATTTGTAAAATATTCATAAGAGTTCCAATAAGGATATTTCGGTCATTTACCGAATACCCGAGTTCCAAAGGTTTTCATAAAATATTCCAATAAGGACATTTGGAGCATTTTTTAAATACCCGATTCCAAAAAGAACGCATTTAAAGGAATCCAGAATTCTAATTCTAAAAGAGGATTAAATTCAATGTTTCCAAACATATTTTCATAAAATGTCCCAAATGGTATATAAAATAGCATTTTATGGAAAAACAAAACATATTAACTTTAGAAAGAGTGTTAGAAATCCAAGGGACTCACCTCGTGTCCTAAGCAATCATTTCTGTTCATGGCCGTTTAACCTTTGTTTCTACTATTTTCGATGTTCCGTTGACCGTTTATCGCTAAACCTACATCAAACATCATTTTTGGGTCAATTCATGTTTGGCCGAAAAATAGCCGACGTCCGGCTGACGTGCCCAACGGTTAGCCGACGTTCAACCGTCGTTTAGCCGATGGGGCCGACGGTTAGGCGACGAGGCCGATGGTTAGCCGTCGGTCAAGGAAAACGTTTAACTTTTGTTCACGTCGTTTTTCCATCGTTTGATCAATTATTTCATTTTCCTTTTTCCACATCCTTCCTCCCTTCATAAACAAGGGATTCACTTCATGTTTCCCAATTAATTTATCCAAAATCACATAAGTAGTCACCCTTAAGTCCATTTATTTTCGGACTACTTTCTGGAATTTCACTGGTTTGACACACCATTTTGTTTTACACATAACTTTCAATTTACAGCTCCGATTTGGCTCCATGATATACCAAAATGACCGCAAGACTCTTAAATTTAATTCAGTATAGGCCGTTTTTAGAGTTCTGGTTCCATTATCACGGTACTGGGCAAAAACAGCCTCAGTAGTTTTGACTTAGTTTCACTATTCATTCTTTCCTTAACATTCTGCAATTTTCCAGTTTGACACCCTAACTTGTTTTGTCCATAACTTTTAATCCACAAATCCAAATGATGTCAAACCAATTTTAAAATATCCTTAAGATATTCTTTTACAAGTTCCAATTCATGGAGTGCCAATTCTGTTGCCCATTTTGTTCAGTTTTGAACACAAAGATCCAGTAGTAAAATCCCGTTACTGATTTGGCACCTTTTACTATTTTCACCATAACTTTTGATCCATAAATCCGATTAACCTCAAACTTGTTCTAAAATGTCTCTATGATCCTTAGTGACAAAGATATATGCCTGATTTGTTCAAATCCAGAAATTTTACAGATTTACTGAACATAAAACCTCTCAGAATTTTCTGCACACAAGGACAGCTTTCACATAACTTCACCTAACTAGTTTCCATACTTCACACATAAACTTCTCACAATATGTATACCAAAATGATCTCCATGCTTTCTATAATAACTTTACTTCAAGTAAGGTAGATCTTCACCTTTTCTTTGCTGCGTTTGGAGGCTGAACAGTCCAAGCATCTTCTTGCTTTTCTCTCTCTCTTTCTCTCCTCTCTATTTCCGGTTTCTCTCTCTCTTTCTTCTCTATTTCCTTTTCTTTTCTCTCTTGTTTGCTCCGAAATTCTGGCTATATAAAGCCATTTTAGTTGGCCTTCATGGCCTATATATAGAGGAATATAGTCTTCAAGTCAAAGGTTCATTAAATGGTCTCAAACATTTGGAAGCTCTTGATTGGTCCACTTAGCTACTTAGGTGTTCTTTGGAATATTCAAGAGTTCTATGAAATTCTTTAGAAAGTTCTTGCATGAATGTTCTTGTAACCATTCATAGAATCAACACTTGGTGAGTTTTCATTGGTCCATATGGTGATGAAGTGTAGAAATTCCTAAAATTCTCAAGAATTAATAGATATTTTCTAATCTTGCATGGCCATGCATAATCGACCATGATTAACTTACTCAAATCAAGATTAGCTTAATTATGCTTGGTCAAATGAGGTCAAAAAGGTGGTCCAACTTGGTCAAACTTTTCATGCTTGTGGGCCATTGTTATTTATTTCTTGTGGGTCCTCTAAATTATCTCAACTTATCACAACCAATCAAATAGAAACACTTGACCTCATTAACCAATCAAATAGAAGCACATGTCTTCATTAACCAATCACTAAATGACACTTATTTTTATCCACCAATGATAAGAACCAACACGTCCCATTTCCAACCGTAATTTTCTATTTTCTTCAAAAATGACCAAAATTGGGTCCGTAATGGAAAAATATTTTATTTCACTATCCAACTCCAAAAATTCCACTAAATCCATTGGTAACACTTAAATTCTTCAATTACCTCTCTACTTGGTCAAATTCAATATTGAAGTCACGAACGCGGCCAAAATGAAGAAAATGCCCCCGATACCCAAACATGCGTCTCATTGCACTGATCAATTTCTCTTTTTAGAGTATCCTAAAATTCTTATTTTGTTGATCTTAATAGCCTTTCAAAATTTAGGGTATGGGTAGAACAAATCCAATAATTATATCCAGGTCCCGACAAAGCTTTATTTCACCAAAGTATTTGTCTCAATACACCAATCAACTTTTGTTCTGACCGTTGATATAAATTCTCATTCCATTACAGGTAGTAGCAAATCGGAAGTAAAAAGGTGGGGTGTTATAGAAGAGCACCCAAATCATAAGTGCCAAAATATGAGTTCAATCCAAGAAACCACAGAACAAGCAGCCTTTGCAGGTAATGGCCATCCAGGTAACAATGCTTATAGCTCTACTTACAATCCTGGTTGGAGGAATCACCCTAACTTCTCTTGGAGAAATGCCAATCAACCTAGGTAGGGTTCTTCCAACTTTGGGAGAAATCAAAGGAACCAACCTTCTTTGAATAACAATTTAGCACCTTCCAAACCACCATTGGAGGATTTGATTGACCAATGGGTAAGTACAACGGAGACTAAGTTCCAAGGGGTTGATGCTACAACAAGGAACTTAGAGGCCTCCATACGCAACTTGGAGAGCCAAATTGGCCAACTGGCGAAATTACTTAGGAATCGTCAAGAAGGGACACTACCAGGGAACATCGAAGAAAATCCACGTGACCAAGGCCGTGGAAAGCATTGAAGTTTTTCTTGCTTCAAATTTCTAGGATATGGAACAATTTTTTATCTTTATTGTTTTGTTTCATTTTTATTTATTTCTTCATGAATTAAATTTCATTATTCATCACTGCTGTGTGTTCCGTATTTTTGTGTCATTTTTCACATAAAAAAAATTCAGAGCCAGGACAGACTAGAACCTTTGCCGGCTCTTGTTAGGGGCACTTAAAATAGGTCATTTTGGCCATTTTTTCTTTCAAACTCTCCAACTCCCTCTCAAATTTTCTCTAATCTGTGCCAGCTTCACCTCCTAAACCTTTCAAAATTTGATTTTTCACCTTCCAAACACTTCTAGAGCATTAAGCTATCCATCTTTTGTTGATTCTATGGATCAAAATTCTCTAAATCTTCCATTTTTCACAAAATCCCAATCTTAAATCTTCCTTCAAAGAGCTTTGATTTCTAAAAAAAAGGATGCATCTTTTGTTTGCCCATGCATAGGAGAACATAAAGGTATGATTTTTCTTGAATTCCCACCATTAAATTGTTGTAGGTAAATGTTTCTAATTTTAGGTATCTTTTTGGCCGAAAATTGGGATATTTAATGTTCTCTTGCATTGTGAATTAATTTGTGAGCTTCATACCATTGGATATATGATGAGTTGAAAATTCTTGAGAATTGTATTCATTCACATGATCATTAGGGAGTTTGTGTATTCACTTAAGAGTATGATTATGGCTATTATGATGATTGAGTAACTAGTGTATATTGGCTTTGAATTCTCTTGTACTTGATCACTATAATGCTATGATGATTCTATAATTCACATGATCATGTTATGATCATCTAGATACATTGGGTTTGTTCATCATATTTACACTTTCTAGTGCTATATTATGTTCATTGTTGCAAGTTGTGTGAACATTGTGGTGGATTGATTGGAGGAGGTTGAATTGGTTGTTGTGTTAGGAAAACTTTCAGGAGTTTGGGAAGTGTGGTATGACCCGGTTGTTAAGGCAGAGATGGAGGTTGATGGGGGCATAAGTGAGTACGATGGGGATGATGAGGGTGAGGTAGATGAGCTTGGTAGTGAGGGTGAGGGAGATGAGGAGATGGCTGAGCTGAATGAAGGGGAGGTAGATGAGTTTGGGGATGAGAGTGATGATGAGAGTGAGAAAGAGATGGATGGGATAGATGAGGAGGATGAGGATGCGATGGAGGCTCCTCGGACCCCAAAGATAGGTGAGTTTGTTAGGACTTTTACTTGCTATGACCTCAAGGAGTCCAGTGATGAGGGTTATAGGCTGAGGAATGGAGTTACCCCGGAATTAAGGGAGCTTAGGCAGCCCGCTTTAGGAATGGAAGATAAGGGGAAAGGGAAGCAAGAAGAGAGACCTAAGAGGAGCGGACTTCGATATGGACTGGGTGTAGATGCTAAGTTAAGGAGAGAGGGATTGTTTGACCTGTACGACTCGGAAGACGAGAGGCCTGCACCTAAGAGTGTGATTAGATTAGCTTTGGATGAGTTTTATGAGGTAGCTATAAGAGTTAAGAGGGGCAATGAGGGTGATTTAGGTCAGCTAAGTAAGAATACAGGTTTTACGAGGGATTATGTGGGGAAACCCGATAGCTCTGTGGGGTGGCTCGTGGAACCAACCTCTGACGATCCAGATGCCTCTGCTGACTCTAGCGGCGAGTAGAGTATAGAAGATTAGCAGTATTTGCTCTCTCTCTCTTTTGGGATTTGCAATCTTTTGTTCGTTTATTCTTTTAAAAGAAGCACGTTGCTTGTAGAGTTCGATTATTTTGCTAAATAAAATGGCATCGCATGTGATGACCCCTTCTTTATGAAAGCATGATTTTATGGAAAGCGTGAGTTTTATTTATTACTTGGTTTCCCCCTAAATAACATCATCAAATTTTCTTTTAAAATGAGTAGATATCATTATTATCTGATCATGTACAAAAACTTGCATCTAATTCTCTTTTACTAAAACCTGAATGTGAATGCATGCTCAAAATGTTTTAAACTTGAATGCATACACTCATTATCTGAGCATGGTTGAGAATGGCACCCAAGCGCCATGTAGCTATATTAACAGAAGATTTCCAGAAGCAGAGCCTATAGCACTAGGGTTTGAGATGACTCAGATGCCGTCACCTAATCGGGGGGATGAGAACGAGCCAGATTCGGAATAGGGGTCTGAAGCACCGGATGATGTGTCGATGGGACAGGCATTCAGTAAGATGGTGGAGGTTCTGCAAACCCTAATAGAGCGGAGGGTCCCTAAGGGAGAAGATGAGGTATTGGAGTAGTTTTTGAAGTTTCAGGCGCAGTCTTCTTGGGTGAAGTTGAGCAAGATCTTAAGGTAGAGCGATGGATTGAGAAGATGGAGGATATATTTGCAATGCTCCAATACATCGAGGAGTGGATGGTTAAATTTGTAGCATTCCGTTTGAGAGGCCCAACTCGGGTATGGTGGCAGCAGATTCAAGACGACGGGGAAATGGTCGAGCAGGAATGGATGTGGTCCAGTTTCGTCGAAGCCTTCAGAGCTGAGTACATCCCTCAGTGGATAGTGGAAAAGCGAGAGGACGAATTTCAGAATTTGAAGTAGGGAGGCATGTCAGTGGCCTAGTACGCATCACGGTTTACCCAGCTGTCGAAGTACTACAAGAGATTAGTGGACACCGAGCAGAATAGGATAAGGCAGGTTGTTAAAGGATTGAGGCTGGAATTGAGGAAGACGTTGGCACCTTCTCCTCCAATGACCTATTCAGGGCCCGTAGACGCAACTACCCAGATACAAAATAAGGACCGCAGCAGAATGGTAACGAGGCCTTTCCAGCCGCCAAGGCAACTGCAAGGACCTTTCCAAAGGTAGCAATCCAACAAGCGCCCTACCAACCAGGAGTAGGAGACTCGGGAACGCTAACATTGTTGCTGATGCACTGAGAAGAAAAGTCGGTATGGCTAGACTAAGAGTGTAGGAGATTCAAGTGGTTCAGGATGTGTGGGGCAGAAGTGTGGAAAGTTGAATTCGATGTATTTGAGGCCATTCCCAATAAAGGAAATGATAGGACCGGTAGCATACCGAATCGATTTGCCAGATGGGTTGATGGGAATTCATGATGTGTTTCATGTGTCACAATTGAAGAAGTACAATGCTGATCTCGGTCATGTTCTGAATAATGAGCCGTTGGTGTTGCAACCCGATCTGAGGTATGTGGAGAGGCCCGTGCGAATATTAGACCGTAGTATCAAGAATCTCCGGAACAAGTAGATACCGATGGTAAAGGTTCAATGGGAGAATCATGGCACGCGAGATGCCACATGGGAATCAGAAGAGTGGGTTATGCGGAAGTATCCCGATCTGAACTAGAAGTACGCCTGCATTTCGGGACGAAATTCTTCTAAGGAGGGGAGGATGTGAAACCTTAATCAAAACCAACCTTAGAGTAAGGGAGTTGGGATGCATAGCATATTTATTTGCATGTTTAAATATATTTTTGTATGATTTTATGTGCTTCGGATTTGTGTTTTATAGTCTAGAGGGCTTGATTATGTTTTTTGAATGTGAAGGGCAAAATGGTAATTTTTGCTTGAGGTGAAAATATGGAGATAGCTTGGGAATTAGATAGGAAAAGCATTTTAGAGAGGAAATAAGAACAAGAGTTGTGGTGGTTTAGTGGTTAGAGCTTTGGAATTAATTCTTGA
>JANUWF010000910.1:0-241297 GCA_026120185.1 Voacanga thouarsii
CACGCAACGATAACGGCGGTCCCGCTGGCCGGTCAGAACCTTTTTTTACCACCTCTCATCAAATGAGATTTTCCCTTTCAAAATTCTATTCCGGAACCTTTTTTTTATTTAAAAAAAAAACCGAACAGTAACCACCACGTGCGGCTTGGATTTTCTGGAAATTTTTTGTTCAGTTCGGGGCCGTTCCAAGATCAATCAAAACCAGTTTTTGATGTTGATCTTTGTTAATCTTTATTAAGAAACCATTGTGATCATTCTCACAATCAATTGTTAAACGAAAGGCGAAATTACAGGATGAACATCAACTGAAGCCAAAACCTGAACACAGACGCAGAACCATTCTGCAATATTTTCAAAAGCATAAAACCCACAACGCATAAACGATTTCTGCAACCCAGATTATTCAAAACAAAACCCAGACGATTACATACAAACCAGAAGACAAGATCATACAATTAACATGTTGTGATCATGCAATTTACACGCTTGAACAATTCAAAGCAATAAAATATCCCATTAAAACACAAACCCGTTGGCTCTGATACCACTGTCGGATTTCTATCATGCATAATTAGATTAAGCGCAGCAAAAAACAACAAGAAATCCAAGCCATGGATCACGGGCTTGCAATAGAAACAGGAAAAAGGAGAAGATTGCATTCATTACCTCGTGAAGCCAGAATTCAAAAATTTCAGAAACAAGAACGCAGGCGCGATCCAGATTATCCAAAACCGTTCACTGCAGCTCAACTGAAGTCCAAGAAAGAACTTCCTCTAATGATAATCGACACAAGGTTGAATGCTCACAATCTCATAATTCTATGCTAGTAGAATTCGGGAGGCTAGGGTTTTGATCAAGAAGAGAGACGGCTAGGGTTTGATCAAGAGAGAGGCAGAGAAACGGTTTCTCTGTTATTGTGTGAATAGTCTGTCTCAAACCCTAAGGAAACCGTTTCCTTATATTTATAGATTTATAATTACCATAAATTGCAACTTAGTCCTTCAACGTCCAATTGTCAACAAATTGGTCCTTGAAGTTTACTTAATTACAATTAGGTCCCATGAATTATAACAAACTTATAATTCACCTATAAATATATTCCCTTATCTTAATTAACCCCACAATATTATCAAATAATATATTTGAGCATTCAAACCTTTATTGTGTGTGACCCATTAGGTTTCCTGGTCTTATTGGTAACATAATATGAATTAATTCTAACAATATTAGAATTAATAATCCTTAATAAAATAAAGGATTAAATTTATTAATTCTCTAACTAATAAATTCATATTTAGCATATCAAGAGCGACATCTAGCAATGACTCTTGACCACCCAAAAGTCCAAAAAGTCAAGTGGCTTGACATGAACCTTTCAATAGCAAATTATCAGTGCAATAAACTCCTTTCAACATACAATATCTCATTCGGTCTAGAGCATGGAATTAGTGCCAACTCCCTCTAGAATATTATTAATTCTGGCCCGAATATTTTAGTACTTGTTCAAGAAATTCATTACTCGATATGTGTATCAATTGGAACAATTTCCATCACATAGTCGCCTTGGCCAAGGACTTCATGAGTAATGATTTCCACAAGTGGCCTTGAGATATACTCTCCTACTATTAGGAGTGGTGAATCCTTTATTGACCCTCTCAATTACTTTCATTTACTTTACGTTGTACCCAATATCCATCCCATAGGCGGTCCTAGATAAGACTCCAAAGATTAGAATCAAAGTACAACGCTTGATAAACAAAGTACCTTGGAGATCTCAAGTCTAAGGATACTTGCACACTTGCTATAATGAGATTCTATCACTAGCACTAAATAGTTATCCAAGTGATTATCTCGTAGCTAGGTCATCCAATGAACTTATTTCAAAACAAGCATCCACACGTTAATCCTGAGTATCCCAATACCCACGAATATGAGAACCACCGCTTGATCCAATCAAGAGATATAACATGTGCCAGTCATGGCGTATTAATAATGTCCCATCTTATTAATACTATGACTGGGGATTATTTAAGTACAAACATTGCATAGTATAGTAGGAATCTCACATCATGATCTCTATCATGATTTCCTTAACAATGTGTTGTACTAGGGACTTTATCTAACGGTTTGTAGACATAGTTAGATATAACAATCAAACTGAAAGATAAAGAATGCCTCTTATTAATTTAATATGCAATATACATGGTAAAAGTGATTGCCTCTAGGGCACAACACTAACATTTATGTACTTTGGAATTGTGATTTATAGTCTTGTGCTTATTGAGTAGGAAGGGCAAAATGGTAATTTTGCTTGAAGTGGAAATACGGAGATAGCTTGAGGATTAAAGAGGAAGAATATTTAGGAGGGAAAATAAAATCAAGAGTTGTTGTGATTTAGTGGTTAGAGCTTTGGAATTAATCTCTAAGGTCTTGAATTCAAATCCCATCATTTAAGTTTTAGTATGATTAAATTTTATTTTTGTGAAGGGTGGAATATTTTCGGCCTTGTATGCCATATGAAGAAGTAGGAGTGTTGTCCTAGGGGAAAGATGAAGGGAATGTCTTAATCCTACTCTTGTGCCCTACAAAAATTCTTAAGGGATTCATGCCTTTTTTGTTTCCTAACTTATCTTAAATTCTTCACCAATTAAGATTGTTCAATTATCCAAATCCATATTTTAATTCCAAAAAATTTCAGCAAGGTTCTTTGATCTTGGAGTTTCGAAAATGCCTCTTTAAGGATAGAATTTTGACTAAAAATGGTGAAGGAGTTAAGAAGGGTTCCCAAGAGAATTAATCTCCATGGTTGAATCTTCAAACACCACTCTATAAGTGTTCATCTTCTTCATGTAGTAATCTAGAAATTTTCAAGCTTCTTGGTTAGTCCAACTTTCAAAAACTTCAGCCATTTTTCTCACTCAAATACTGCTAGAAAAATAGCCAATTTTTTTAGCTTGAAGACTGAAACCTTTGGCAAAAAAATCAGACTGCACAAAGCTGTGCAAACCAGGAAAAAAATCCTGAACAATTTTGCAACCTAACAGTCTAAAAACTAAGTTGTTTCTTCTAGCCTTCAAACCAATAATTCATCTATATCTTTCTTCCATAAAGAAGGTTGGAAACTAGCCTTAAAAGACCCTCCAATACCCCTTCAAACCTTCTACAAGTTGGCTGGAACATTGTAGAAAAAACTGCACAAAAATTCCAGCAAAACCACTTGAATGAACAACCAGAAATTCCAGCCTTACTTCCTCTTCAACCTTGTCCGAAAAACCACTTCAACTTTCTGTGAAAATAACCTTAGTCAGCCATGAACTGAACTTCATCATCCTCCTCCATTGATCTGCATGAAAGAGCTCCATAGCCACTCCTTCAATCACTACAATCAAGCCTTCAATTGGAATTCAAAATTTCAGCAAATTACTCCATGAAAACTTCCATGAATCAAGCCTCAACCAACCAAAAATTTCCTTCACCATAACACTCAACATTTTGGCCACCCTATAGCTCCTTCAAACCTCCTTCATCTCAGCAAAACTTCAGCAAATTTCAGTTGGCCATGGTAGCTCCAAGAATCTCCATCAACTAAACCATTCTTACCATAACTTCTACCTTAATTCACTCCCTAAATTACTTCTTATGAATTTCAAACAACCAGATTTCCCTCTTTTCTCCTAATCTGAAAATTCAATCACCAGAATTCCTCTAACCATTCGGCCAACACCATTCAGCAAATTTCATCCAGCCTTCTCTCCATCCTCTCTATTTCTCCAAGAACACCAAGAACACACACCACCATTCTCCAAGCCTAAGACCACCCTAAACACCTCCAATATCTCCCAAAAACTCTAGATCACGTCTACTCACCCTTTAGAATCCATTTTTGTATTTTATAACAACAAACACTGAAAACAAAATTAGGCTATCAGATCAAAAACTAAAATTTTTCTTGAAGATTCAAGAACTCTCTCAAGGTAACCATGAACGATTATGTTCATCTTCTTTCCTCTTCAATCTTTAATATACTATACTAATACTCTCTCTCTCTCTCTCTCTCTCTCTCTCTCTCTCTCTCTCTCTCTATCGAAATGGTTGTTTCAACCATGGCCATTTTTTCTTCTTCTTTCTTGGTCGGATCAAGCCTTCCAAGCATGTGGATTCTCTTGAAACTTCATCAAGGTAGTCATCAATCGAGTATGTTTCTTTAACCCTCTCCTTAATTCTAAAATCATGTCTCTTGGATATTGTTAGAAAAGGATGAAATATGATTGGAGATTGAATATGTGTTTAGATGAAGGAGTTGAGATTGGGGCATGAGGATGATTTGTCATGGTTATGTTTTATGATGCTTTGTGGTTTGTTGCATGCTCTTCATGTTGTGAGTTAGTATGAATGATTAAGTATGATAGAAATTATGTCACCTTTGATGAATAGGGTTTTATGTTCTTGTATTCTTGTTGAAGCAATGAATATGATTATGCTTAGTGAAGTTTGGATCATGTGATGGTAGATATAGATTTAAGCCTTTATTCATGAATTGAATGGTTTGTTGATTGGTATTAGAGTTTATGTTCATGATTCTTGTTAGCCATAGGAAAAGTATGATCATGACCTTGTTGATCCTAAACTATTTAAGCTAGCCAATTTTATTACATTAATAAAAAAAATTAATACTATGTTTTCTTCTAATAATTTCGAAAACCCTAGGAAGCTTTGGAATTAGATTGTTAAATGAAATAGTGATATTTTAGCCAAATGAATGATATCTTTATTAAAAATAATGTATATAAATATTTATATATAATAATAATATTAAATAAAGCCTTTTATATAAATAATCATAATAGGTAAAATATTAATCTTATAAGTCATATATTCATAAATACTAGTAAAATTTTATTTATTACCTTATGATCAAAATTAATAAAATTTACTATTAATTTTATTTACTAATTATTTTCTATCTATTAATTATTATTTAAGAGATTAGTAATAATTTATTATTTTTAATAAAATCATCTAAGACCTAGGACCTTTCATCAAATAAACCCTAGTTTATTTATTAATAACAAAGATTTATATTTGAACCTATAGCTTATTAGTTATTATTTTTCGATTCCTAGTTATTTTATTATCAAGCTAGATTTATTTTATAAAACCCTTTTATCATCTAGCCTTAAAGTTTGGGACATTAGGGTCATGATTATAGTAAGTTGAATTAGGATTATTTATGGAAGTGAATACGACTTGAGTTTAATTATGGCTTGTGTTTACCCTAGGCGAAGTTAGGTCAGCTTTGGAAGATCTTTGAATTAGCTCAAGCAAAGGATTAGCTAAGCTCCTGCATAAAACTTATTTGCTATAAAAAGTTTACTATGGTAAGCCAAACGTGAAGTGTGTGAACACTCATTTCTGTAAAAGCAATTAAGGACTGTTTCCTTTCTTGTTTCAGTCAAACAAATTATTTGAAAATCAACAAGCAATTTTACTCAAACACCAAACTCTTTCTAAAACCAACTTTGACACGAACTTTAGAAACCCTTAATTGCTATTTCTAAATAAAGTAATGTTTTATTAGTTTTCTCCCAAGTAGGACAATCAAACGTTGAGTACTCAATAAGGGTAGGCTAGTAGTAGTAGTTTTGAAGAGCAAGAGCGAGTCTTTTGGTAGGAAGCTACCTCCTGAAGATGAACTCAACTTGGAAAAGCGACAGTACTACTTAGTCATGCTAGTCCGAGCTAGCAAGTTTCAGTCATGTGGACTGTGTGTTTTCGGAATGGACAACCAGTTTGTTTGGGTGTAGAGAAAGAGGAGTATCTTACCGGTAGTCCGTATACCTACCTTTTGTCAGTCTGCACAAAGTGTGGCATTCTGACAGTTATGTGGTTATGAGGCCTAACGTGTGGTAACCCATGGCCGCCCATTTGAGTGGTTGTATTTATTGTGCACTTCTATGGTTTGAAAAGAGCAAAACACCACTCTTTATTTTAACCTTATTTATTGCTTGCCATCATTTTCTCTTATGAAATTTTTACAAATCGCATACATGAACTGTTTTACCTAAACACTCAAAGCACACACGGACTTACTGAGATTGTTATCTTATCACACTTTTATGCCATGATTTCAGGTCGATCCTGCTGTGGAGTTGAGTAGCTAGAAAGTTGCCTTCTTGAAGACTTTATGTTATTTATTTTATATGTTGCTTTGAGAGATGATAGTGAACAATTTATTTTGGATTTGTTCTTGAATTTTTGGGTTGTAATAATTTTTAATTTAAAAGTATTGTTTTATTTCCGTTTGTGTAACCTAGTTATAAAGACTCCTTGTCCTTTGGACGGGGCGACATCCCCGACCCTATTGGGCCTAAGTAGTAGGGCACTACAAGTGGGCTGAGTGGATGTAGCATTTTCTGGGTGCACATGGTGGTGCTGGCACTTCGCACCTGATGATAATGATGGGGAGGAATGAGATGACTTTTCTACATTTGTTCTCACTTGTCAAATTCTTTTTCCGTTATATTTTCATGACGTTTCTAGTTATTTCTTGTACTTTTCTTTGTTGTACTATTTTTTTTACTTTTTATTTAATTTTCTTTTCTAGTTTTTATGCTTTGGTGTGTTTATTTTGTGTATTTTTCTTTTTAGGTACTTCAACAATGCTCATTTCTACTAGATTTCCACTCTTTTGTAGAAGAATGCACAATGCAATGGAAGTATTTTCTTTTTTCTCTTTTCCCCTTTTTATTTTTGGTCCCGTGGCAATATTTTCTTGCTCTATTTATTTGGTCATTGAGGACAATGTCTAGTTTTAGTGTGGGGGAGTGGTTAGAATGAGAATTCTTCTACGCTTCTTCTATGTTTCATTCATTCTTCTTGAAATTCTTTGAACCTCTTGAGCAAATTTTTTTTTCAAATTTTTTTATTTTTTGAGCTTTCAAGATGTATTTTTAATGCATGTCTTTTTGTTATATCATAGAGTATATGTTCTATATCATTTGTGGCTTATGCATGACTTTTTGCACGCACTTGAACTAAGTAGTTCTTGATCAAATGCTTTACATTGTTCTTAAACCTATTTTTTTGCTAAAATTCATTGATCATTCTAGAACTTACTAGAATACCTCTCGAGGTGAAATAAGAAAGATATTCATGAATTAACTTAGGGATGACGGTAATAGGCCTTCTTTGGATAGTTTGAGCTTTTCAAGCCTACCTATTTTATATTATCTCTAGTGCCTATTTTGAGCTTAAATTTTTAATTTCTTTCTTAAAACCCATTATCATACTTTGTCCATTACTTCTTTCTGAGAGTTTGATAATTCTTCCAAATCTGTGATTGCTCTTGATGGATAAAGGTACAAGTAGACGAATTGTGAGGGAAAATACTTATGTAAATGTCATGACTTGTTACTTTTAGTCATGCACCATATGTTGTGAAAGGAGAAAAGAAAGAAAAAAAAAAAGAGAAGAAATGATTGAGAAAAACAAAAAGCTTCTAGAAAATGTTGAAAGGAAAAAAAAAAAAGAAGAACAGAGAAATAAACAAAAGCAGCATTTGAAAAGAAGAGAAAAAGAAAAGAAGAGCACATGAAGACTGTGGTTGAGCTGGAATAAGAATTGCTGGAATTTTGATGATCTTGTGCAAAATTATTGATGAGTTGATAATGATTGATGAAAAGAAGCAAGATTTGCTTGAACTATAAATGATTTCTATACAAGGTTATGGGTTGTTGATTGGTTTTGTGATAGGAGAGCAAGAAAAGTGTGGAATCAATTGGTACATGCTGTTTGTCCTTTTCTTTCAAACTCTCATCCTTTTTTATATTTGATTTTCCTATATCATTCATTTGAAAAACTACATTACAAACCTCTTTAGCCTTACATTACAAGCTTAAAAGTCCTACGTGACCTAAGAAGAATCAAGATATGTCTCGGATTAGTGGAGAGAGTGTATGAAATGTAAGCTTATGGAATGCATATTTTTGTTGAACTAAATTCTTTCCAGTGGTTTGATAATAATGTTAAGTGTTGGGATGGTTCTACTAGTCATTCTTCACTTACATAAGTTTTGCATTTGTTATGAAAGGTGTAGTAGCATATGTTTTGTTATCTTGAATAAAGAAATCATTGGAATACTAATTTGAAATTAATTGAGTGATTTAGTGAAAACTTGTGTTTTTCTACTTTCTTAGATACTTTGCTTGAGAATAAGCAAAGAGCTAAGTGTGGGGGAATATGATAGAACCTAAATTAGTCATATATTTCCTAGTTATTTGAGGCCATTATGTTATATATTTTGTTCAATAACTGGTCATATTCCTTCATATTTGAGATTTTACCCTTAGAAAAGATATTTTGTGCATTATTTCAGATTTTAGGGGTAAAATAAGGTAAAATCATCACTAAACAGATCAGAGGGATGAATTTAGGCACTTCTAAAGCCTATAAATAGAGGGAAAGCATAGGGTAAAACAATGAATTCATGGATGAAAATGCAAATCACTCAAAATTGAAGGAGGAATTCATCAAATCAAGGAGGATTGTACAAGAGAGTCTACGAATGAGGAAGAATGAGGCTTGTCTATGAGTGCTTTCTTTTACTTTTGTTTTTTTTTTCTTGAACAATGATGTATTAATTATTTTATTGTAATTTGACATTGTTTTCGATATTCATGATTTTTAGAGTTACTTTGATCTTTTGATTAATTAGTTGTTATTCTTGGTATTTAATTATTTGGTTGAAAAGGGGGTTGATGGTGGTTTCAATTTATTAGTTTCATACTTGTTGTCCATTAACTTGCTTGAAAAAGGGGGTTAATTGCTAAGA
This sequence comes from Voacanga thouarsii, assembly GCA_026120185.1. Taxonomy (NCBI): domain Eukaryota; kingdom Viridiplantae; phylum Streptophyta; class Magnoliopsida; order Gentianales; family Apocynaceae; genus Voacanga; species Voacanga thouarsii. Next base: position 8,831 of record JANUWF010000910.1, read on the forward strand.
ACTAGGTAATTAAAGATTTATTGATGTCTGCTAGAATATGGATTCAATGGTTAATTTCATGTTTTAAGTTTGCCAGAATATGGAGATTTAATCAATGATTGTGTTTAATGCATCTTTTGGGTGAATTAGTTGAGACCTAATATTTGATGCTAATTTTTCTAGAAGATAGTGATTTCATGGATTGGAAAAGAAGTGAATCTATCTTAATCCTTTATGATGCCAAGAGAATGATTAGTTATGATAATGATTGGGTACTTTAAGTTCATGTTTGTCAAAATAATAGTTTGAGTTACATAATTCTCCATCCTTGACATATATATTTATTCTTTAATTATATTTTATTTTCCTTTTTATTCTTTTTCAATTTGTTGAGTCGGTTAAACAATGAAAGAAAAGTGATTAATACATACTTGTTCCTTGAGGATCGATATTCGTTTTAAACCCTATGCTATGCTTAATGATGAGTACGCTTGCTCATATGTGTAATTTGAGATTAACGTTTTAATTTAAACTTGATTGAGAATGTGCTTATTTTTATATGATTTTTATACCCGAATCCATACGCATCAAGTTTTTTGGTGCCGTTGCCGAGGAACAATATCATGAAAGCTTAGATTTTGTTGATTTAACCATGTAAATATGTAAATATGTAAATTTGTACAATTGTTCTTTTTTCCAAAAAAGGTGTCATCTTTTGTATCTAGTGTATCTTTGTAATGTAATTTACTAACTTTGATTGATGGTTAATTGACTAACTCGTTCTTTTAATTTTGGCAAGATATGATTGGTTAAGAAATGCAAGGTGGCATATGCATTTAATGCATAATTATCATAAGAAAATAAGATTATTTTTGGTAATATAAGAAAATAAATCAAAAGTGTCATCTTGTTATTTGCTAGGTAAGCCATTGTCACTACCTTATTAAGTGCATGGGAGTTCATGCAATACTTCTCCTAGGAATTTCTATCAAATTCCATGGCCACTTAAGTACGTCACCTAAGTGGACTCCTAAGCACTATGTGGACTAATGGAAATGCACCAAGTATTATGCAATTAATGAACCATTAGTGGAGCTTGGTGATTAGGATAAAAATTCCTCTGTAAATAGAGAAGGAAGATAGCAGCCAAGAAGGTTTGGATGGGTAAAATTTTGTAGCAAACAATAGAAAGGAAGTGAAAAGAAAAGGAAGGTAAAATAGAAGAAAAACAAGTGAAAAATAAGAGAGAGAGAGAGAGAGAGAGTATATATATATATATATATATTTTGAGAGAGAGAGAGAGAGAGAGGGAGAAGAAACTTAGAACTTTTCAAGCATGGAGAATTTAATACACAAGGTAAAAGCGTGTACTTCATGAATTAAAGTTGTAGAGTAATTGCAAGATTATTTTGGTGTTAATTTTGTTGAGAAATTCACGAGAAATATGATTTACACTTGGAATTGTGTGTGTTTTGTGTGTCAGCTGACGTGGAAGGTTGTGTACTATGTTTTATATGGTAGATGAAGGTGTTTTGATAGTGGTTTGATGGTTGTTCATAGCTGCAAAGATGGAAGAACGAAACAAAGCAGCCAATGGTTTAATTGTTGATGAAACAAAGGATTTATTCATGTTCTTTATGATTGCTATTTTGTTGTTACTACATGAGTAATGTACTGTTTTGTTCATAATTGAAACCAAGATGGAATTATGAAATGTTCTGTCCATAAACACAGTATTAAATGGCAGGTATATTGTATGAAGAAGAAATTATTATTGTTTTGTCTTAATGAGGTTATATTGTAAAAAATTTGAGATGTAATGTCAAGTTTTCATGAAAATGAGTTTTATGTTCATTTAAGGTTTTAGAATAATTTCGATGTGTATTAAATTTTAATTGTTATAAAGACCCCTTGTCTAGAAGATTAGATAGGGTAATATCCCACAATGTCAAAGCCCACTACGACATGAAATATGTAGGGTGTTGCAATTTTTCATGAGTAACATTATATTTAGTTGATAAGAAATATTACATTTGCTAGTATAATCTATTTTATACATATTATATTATTTTTTATTAAAAACATATATATTATTCTATTATCATACTACTAATATTATTTTTATCATTATCATTATTATCATTATTATTATAATATTATTTTATTTTTCTGATTTCATTTGTACTATTAATGTTAATATTATACTATTTGGTGATTTTTACTATCTTTGTGATATTTTTAGAATTTTATAAAATTATTTATAAAGCTATTTTATGTTACTTTCAAGTAAAATCATTATTTATGAAATAATTATTTTATGATAAATATCATATTTTTTTATTTTATGAAGAAATATTATATTTTGTAAAAAATCTATTTTATATATTATATTATATTTGATCAGCAGTATTATATTTTATATTTTGATAAGAAAGTATTATTACCCTTATTCATTTTATTATATTAAATATTATTTATACTCCTTAGATATTTTCATTTTACTATATGAAATTTATATCATGGCCCGCATCTATTTATATAAAACTTCCTACATAAAACCTTTTACATAAAGCTTCCTACATAAGCTTGTACACAAGCTTGTTACATAAGTTTCTTACAAAGCTTTCTTCATAAGCTTTTACATTCTATTATTTTACATAATCTTCCTATGTAAGCTATCACACAAGCTTCTTAAATAAGCTTCTTAATATTATACTATTTGGTGATTTTTACTATCTTTGTGATATTTTTAGAATTTTATAAAATTATTTATAAAGCTATTTTATGTTATTTTCAAGCAAAATCATTATTTATGAAATAATTACTTTATGATAAATATCATATTTTTATTTTATTTTATGAAGAAATATTATATTTTGTAAAAAATCTATTTTATATATTATATTATATTTGATCAGCAGTATTATATTTTATATTTTGATAAGAAAGTATTATTACCCTTATTCATTTTATTATATTAAATATTATTTATACCCCTTAGATATTTTCATTTTACTATATGAAATTTATATCATGGCCCGCATCTATTTGTATAAAACTTCCTACATAAAACCTTTTACATAAAGCTTCCTACATAAGCTTGTACACAAGCTTGTTACATAAGTTTCTTACAAAGCTTTCTTCATAAGCTTTTACATTCTATTATTTTACATAATCTTCCTATGTAAGCTATCACACAAGCTTCTTAGATAAGCTTCTTACAAAACTTCTCACATAAGCTATTACTTTCTATTATTTTTCAAAGCTTCCTTCATAAGCTTTCACACAAACTTCTTAGATAATCTTTTACAAAGCTTTTCACGTAAGCTTCTAACACCTATAAATAGGGGAGAAGGGTGAAGAACAAGATGAGATGCATAAGAGAGAGAGGGTAACGAAAATAGGAAGAGAAGAAAGAGAAGAAAGAAAGAAAGAAAGAAGAAAGGAAAGAGAAAAGAAAGAAGAGAGGAAAATGGGGAAAAGAAGAAAGAGAGAGAAATGAGAAAAAACAGAAAGAAGAGAGAAGAAACAAAGGAATGAGAGAATAGAGAAGTAGTGATATTGATTTTATCAAATTGATGAGTTTGACTTGAGGAATTAGAACTAGAAAGCAAGGTGAGTCCCATTTATTTTATGAAACCGTTTTGGCAAGTTATTTTTTGAAATACATGAAAATGAGCATTTTATGAAGTATGAATATTATGTGTCCCACTGGGTTCATTCTCATTGTTACAAAATTAAAGGCGGTAGGATTATAAATCCTATCTGGGTCATTGAGACCAAGTAAAGGTGGTAGGATTATAAATCCTATCTGGGTTATGGTGACCAATATTTTTATTGGATGGGACTAGTAACTTTGGTGTGGAACCATTAATATCCATGTGAGAAAATGTTTGTTGTGCATTAATATCAATTATGAGATCCTATGTGTTGTTTACAAGGTGTATTTTTGAGAATATACCATGAAACATGTTTTATCTGAAAATGACGAGTACACACGGGACTCACTGAGTGTTTTAGCACTCACATGTTTTCGTATATGTTTTTAGATTTTGTGGTACAAGTTGGTGATCAAAGTGTGCAACAGAAACGTGATGAAGTAGAAATAATGCACCATGATATATTGTATGATATATTGTGAGTATTAGAATATTGTATGAAATATTCGAAGTCCTTTTATTTTGTGATTTTCCTATGAATAAATTCCCCATTTTGAAGTTATAATATGATTCTGTTGTGTATTAAGTTATAATCCATTATAAAGACCCTTTACTTGGGAGATCAGACAGGGTGATATTCCTCGAAGTCAAGGCCTACTACGACACGGATATGTTGGGTGTTACAATCTACAACTGCATTTTCATCTTACAAATACCAACACAACAACAAATACAAAATTTTCCAATAACAACAAAAATAACATACAACAAGAAGGCTATATATAAGAACAAAACTTAAATCCAATTAATCCAATATATATATATATATATATATATATATACTTTCTGAAGATAAAAACTTACAACAACATAAAAAATAATAATATAATATGGTATATTGATATAAGACATTGGAACCTAATACAATTTATTAATCTTAAAGACAAAAAATAAAGAATCAAAACAACGTACAAACAACGTATAAAAAGGAAAAAAAGTCTATATACAAGTAATGGTTAGAATTATGCACAAATATAGAAATAAATATTTACACAAAAGGATTAGTAATATTCACAATTATATATACATAGTGAATAAAAAGGCTTAAATAATTATTTTAGTTCATTTGGGCTCATTAATTATTTATTGGATTATTTTAATAGGCATAGAAAATAAATAATTAATGGTTATTATTTTTGGACTTATTGGGTCTAAAAAAATAATAAATTATTTTTGGCCCAATATTTTGGACTAAAGGGTTTTTTATTATTCACTGAATAGAAGAATTAAGGCTAAGGTAAACCTCTTCTGTTAATAGCTTTCGGATATTTGAAATATAAAAAAACATTGGGGTTTGGTTATCTGGTCATGAATTGGAGTCGTGGCCCTCTGTTGGAAAATACACAGACGCATGAAAAAAAGAAAAAATACCAGAGCTTCTTCTCTTTGCTCTCTCTCTCTCTCTCTCTCTCTCTCTCTCTCTCTCTCGTTTTCTCTTCTTCCTTTTCATCTTCTTGACTTTGCTAATTAATAGCAATGGATCAAGAAGGACTATTCCTCACCTAAGTTATTTCACCAACTAGATTGGGCAGTGGAATATTCTGAGAAGCAAAAAGCTTTGCATTCATGTCAAGAAGAAGTCGAAAGATTGTTGGTATTTCATCGGAATCGTCGTCGAGACAAGTAGCCACTCCAGTAGTGTGCTCCTCTTCTTCTCAACCAAACAGACAAAGGACACAAAGGTATTGTTTTTGCTTCCACTGTGCCGTGTCCATTGTTTTTCTTGTTTAGTTTTACAACATGCATGGTCTCTGTTTCATTATCAAAGTTTCAAGTGCTATTAGAGCGTATTGTTTTGAATAGCAAAGGATGAATGCATGCTAGATAACAAAATCTACAAGACTAATTTGATGAATTTAATGAGATACTTTGCTATGGGTAGATCATCTATAAATCTCACCGTTGAGGTATAGGGGACTCTGTAATAATTTCTTAATGCTTTGTTAAGCCTTTGTGTAAACTCGATTTGAAAGGGTATAGGAGGATGACATGTTTTTGTTGAAAAAATTGTAACAAGAACTACCTTAGATGATCACACAAAAAAAGTTGTAGAGAAAATTGCAAAAGAAATCAACGAAAAAAAATTGTCGTGAAGAAGATGAGCCAAGCCGCCAAGCCTAGCGAAGTCGAGCCGTGGCTCGATCGCGCTTGGTGCTGAGGTTGCACCCAAGCCAGCCACGGCTTGAAGCCACAGCCGGGCCCAGTAGACCTAGGTTCGGCCGCACGAGGCTCAGCATCAACGCAACCTCGGGTCACTGCGCAGGTGGGCAGGGTTGCGAGCACCTGCCTGTGGACCATGGCCTTGTGGGTCTTTGCCATGATCCTATGTGATCGGTGCATTGGACCAAAAAAAATTATTTTTTTTAGTTTTTGGTCCCATACCAGGTGAAGTTATTTTTATTGCAATAATTAATATTCGTTGAATATTTTGCATGAAAAATAATAGTAAATGACTTTAGGATTAAACAAAATCTTTAATTAATTAAATTAAATTTTTTAAAAATTCTTTTAATTGTGCACTTAGGTTTAAAAATAGAAAAGTATGAACACATTTATAGTTTTTTAGTATGCTAATTATTTTAAGTCTTGTGTGCACATTTTCTCAAAGACCAAAGTCTTTGAAAAATTTTATTTGACAAGGAAAAATATTTTTCTTTAATTAAATGGTTATTTTAACTTAAACAAAATTGTTCCCTGCTTATTTTCTTAAAGGTTTTTATCCTTAATATAAAAAATATTTTGAATTTAGAAAATTTTGTACGTTAAAATGGAAAGCCATTTTTATTCATTTTAGCAAAGAAAAAATTATTTTTGCCAAATAAAACCTTGAGATCAAAATCTCTAGGAATTTTTAAGTGGAAAAATTTTAAAATTATTAAGTTTTTAACTTAAATAAAATTAATCCATGAGAAAAAATTTTCTCAAAGGGTGTAAACCTTAACATATAAATTTTTATGGATTTCGACATTTTGTTTTAAGTTAAAGGAGAACTTACTTGAAATTTTTAAACGATATTTTTCCAAGAAAACCCTTATTTAAAAAACTAAGTAGGAGAGGGGTTCTAATGGCCCCACGGCTTCTATCACGATCTTTATTAGAGATCGTGAGTCTCCTCGCGTCACCCTGGGAGTGAACCCGTATAGGATAGAGATACCACAAGGATCTAGAACTAATAGAAGGATGTAATTAAGAACCCGAGGCACGCACTATGATCGCCCAGCCCACATTGGAGCTTATAGTATAAGGTATGTCCATATGAAATGAGAAGAAACGATCATCCCCTCGATGGAGTTATCTTCTAGATCATTAACTAGACGGAAAATTAATTTGTGATGGTTAACACACTTAGCTTAGGAAACTGTTAATCTTTCCAAAAAAGCTGTATTAGTTTTTCTAAGAGCTAAATTAATTATATTAAAGACAATAGTAAAAGGGTTAACTATTATCAAGTTTAATATGAGGATAAAGTGCACAAAATTATTTTTATTTTACAATACTGAAAATTTCTTTTATTTTTCAAAATTTCAAAAATGGTTGATGGAGGTTCTTTCGATCCTTTAACCGTTATTCTCCCCGAGAATAAGCTAAAGAGTCCAAACTTTGTAAATTGGAAAAGGAACCTAGACATAATGCTCATAGCTGAGGAGTATAAGTATGTCCTATACGAAACCTGTCCTGTAATCGGGAAAGGTTCCACTGCTGAGGAGTGTAAGGTTGAAAAGGCATGGAAGAAGGTTGATGAGATGGCCCGATACTATATGTTAGCTTCCATGTCAAATGTGCTTCAATCTAAACATGGGTACATGGCTACTGCATATGACATAAGCACATTACTAGCCACAATGTTCGCAGATAAGAGCCAGTCTGCAAGGCATGAGGCCATTCGAACAATTGTAAACACACCCAGATGGCTAAGGGAGTATCAGTTAGGAAGCATTAGTCAGAAGTCTCGGGGCTGTCATTGACCACAAGAGCTAAGTGGACATGATTCTTGAAACTTTGTCGGCCTCTTTTACTTAGTTCAAGTTGAATTACAATATGAACAAGTTAAACATGAGTTTAATAGAATTGATAAAGGAGCTCCAAGTGGCTGAGAAGGTCATGAAGCCATAGGCTAGAGCTATGATGACCTTTTCTTTGAGAATTGGGCCCAAACCTAGAAAGTTCAAGAAGAAGAAGGGTAATGCAGTGCACCAACCCAAGTCCTAGCCTAAAGATAAACCTAAGGGCAAATGCTTCAAATGTCGAAAGAAGGTACATTAGAAAAAGGAGTGTTTAGATTTTCAGGCTAAGAAAAATCGCATAGGTAATATTTTCTATCTAGAGTCCATATCAATACTTAGATCAAGTTCCAGTTGGATTGTTGATTTAGGAGCCACTGATCATATCTGTAACTCCTTATAGGGGTTTAGAAAGATTAGAAGACTCTAGAAGGGCGAACATAAACTACGCATGGGAAATGGAGCACAAGTTTGGGCCCTTGCTATAGGAGAACTGAAACTTACTTTTGATTGTAGTAGAATAATATTTTTGAAGGACGTTTTATTTGTTCCTAGTTTCAGACAAAATTTCATTTCAGTTGCAAAACTAATAAATCAAGGATATTCTATTTGTTTTCCATTCTGGAATTACTATCAATAGAAATGGAGAAGTTATATGTACTAGGTACATGTATAGAAATCTCTTCTTCATTAATCCTATTAGCAATCAATTGAATAACACTCAATCTGAACCTTTAAATAGGAAGAGAAAGACCAGCATCAGAGACTCATACCTTTGGCATCTATGGTTGGGTCACATTAACTCAATCAAGATTTAGAGGTTAATCTATGATAGGTTTTTTGGCTCATTAAGATTAGAAAGGTGGCCTCAGTGTAAATCCTATATTATGGGAAAGATGACCAAAAGGTACTTTACCCTAAAGGCGAATAGAGCCAAATAAGCATTGGGTATTGTTCACACTGATGTGTGTGGTCCTTTGTCTACACTAGTAAGAGGGGGAGGGGGGAGGGTTTGAGTACTTTATCACTTTCATAGATGATTGCACTAGGTGTGGTTATGTTTATCTGATAAGATGCAAATTTGACTTTTTTGACAAGTTTAAAGAGTTTAAGACTGAAGTGGAGTGTCGGATAGGTAAACTAATCAAGACCTTACGATCGAATTATGGTGGAAAATACCTCCTTGGTGAATTCAAAGACTACATGGTACATCATGAGATAGTATCCCAACTCTTTGCACTGGAGACACCCCAGCAGAATGGAGTAGCTGAGAGAATGAACAAGACATTAATGCAAATGGTCTGAAGCATGATGTCTTATGCTACTGTTCTAATGTCTTTTTGGGAATATGCCCTAGAAATAGCAACATATATTCTAAACTTGTTTCCTTCTAAGTTAGTACCTAGGACTCCTTATAAGATGTGGACTAGGCGTAAGCCAAGTCTAAATTATCTCAAGATATAGGGTTGTCCAGCTTATGTACTGATCAAGAGAGAAAAGTTAGAATTGAGATCAGAATTATGCTATTTTGTTAGGTATCCAAAATGTACAAATGGTGGTTACTTTTATCATCCCAATGAGCAAAAAGTACTCGTGAGCACTAATGCTAGATATTTGGAGGATGAATAAAATACATCTACTAAAGGTTCAACAAGGTTGGAACTTGAAGAAAAGTTATCTTCTGAATCAACTTCTCCTAACCTGATTATAGAACAAGAAGAGGCACAACCTCAAGAACATGTACAAATGGAGCTTTGTTGTAGTGGGAGGATATCTAGAGTTCCAGAAACATAGACTGGAGAGGTTTTTGACATAGTCTCCAACCATCATGAATAAGATCCCACTAAATACGAGGAGACTATTGCTAATGCCAATGCAAACCTATGGCATGAAGCAACGAAAGCTGAGGTTGAGTCTATGTACTTCAATCAGGTTTGGAATCTTGTAGCTTCACCTAAAGGGATAAAACCCATTGGGTGTAAGTAGGTGTACAAGAGGAAGAGGGGAATAGATGGGAAGGTGAAAACCTTCAAAGCTGGGCTTGTGGCGAAAGGGTATACTCAGAAAGAAAGGATTGATTATGAGGAAACCTTTTCCGTAGCAGCCTATGCTTAAGTCCATCTGCAACCTCCTTGCCATTGCATGTCATTATAACTACGAGCTATAGTAAATGGATGTCAAGATGGCTTAAATAGCCATCTTGGTGAAGACATCTATATATTCCAATGAGAATGATTTATTACTAAAGGCCAAGAACATATGATTTGTAAGCCTAAGAAATCCATTTATGGACTTAAGTAAGCATCCAGAGTATAGAACATTCATTTTGATGAGACTGTAAAGTTTTACGGTTTCATTCAAAACAGGGATGAACCATGTGTGTATGGAAAACTAGAAGGTATAAACATAGTTTTTCTTGTACTGTATGTGGATGACATTATACTCATTGAAAATAATGTAGGGACATTGTCAAATGCTAAGATTTGGCTATCTAGTCAATTTAAGTATGAAGGACTTGGGTGAAGTCAGTTACATTTTCAGAATAAAGCTTCTTAGAAATAGGAAGTAGAGAAAGTTAGGTTTATCCCAAACTACATACATTAACAAAATACTGACCAAGTTCAAGCATGGACTCATGCAAGGGGGTGTTGATCCCATGCAGATATAGGTTGTCTATTTCTTCAAATGACTACCCAAAGTCTAAAGAAGAAAAAGATATAATGAGTAGGATTCCTTATACTTCAGTTGTGGGAAGTCTCATGTATGCCATGTTGTGTATTAGGCCAGGTATCTATTTTGTTGTAGGTTTACTTAGCACATATTAGTCAAACCCTTAGTAGGTTCATTGGTAAGTTGTAAAGCATATTCTCAAATGTCTTAAAGGTACAAGAAATTATATGCTACTTTATAGGGCTGATGATTTGGTTCCTACAAGAGACATGGACTCAGACTGTAACACCCCACTACCTAGGCCCGCCAGGGCCGGGGATGTCACCCCGTCCAAAGGAAAAGGGGTCGTTATAACTAGGTTACCCAAATAAAATAGCGGATTAAAATAATACTTTAACTCAAAAATTTATTATATCCCAAGAATAAATCCATGAATTCCTAAACACAAATCCATAAATAAAAATTATCCACTCTCAACTCCCCAAAGCAATACATAAGAATAAATGACAACATTCTCTTCCAAGGCAGATAACACTAGCTACTCATCCCCACAGCAGGATCGACCTGAAATCATGGTAAAAAGAGTGATGAGGCAGAAATTTCAGTAAGCCCTGTGTGTGAGTTGGGCTAAAAAGACAAAACACTTTTCATGATGCATGCACTAGCGGTATATCAAAAGCTTGTCATGCCTTCTTTACAAATTTAACTCTCACTTCTTGGAAGATAGTAGTGAGAAGTCATGGAGCAAAATGCTCTTAAAATATTTTGTTTGGAAAGATATGAATAATTAAAAGATTTTGAGCTTCGAATAAAATTCTAATGACACTTTAGAACAGTTCCACGAAAATAACTCATCAATTAAAGTAACCAAGTTAATCTGACAGGGCACAGCGGTGGCTCTCACACCAGGTGAAGCGCTTGACCCCCGACAGGTGGTGAAAGGGCACAGAGGTGGCTCTCACTTCTGTGAAGCACTTGACCCCCAACACCTGGTAGGTGTACATCCTACCGAGTGAGATACTCCTCCCTCTCTCACTCAATCCAAACCGGTTGTCCCACTTCCGGTCGTCGATTCTACTAGAACCCCGTCGCTAGCTGAGGACGGCTCAACCTTCTATACTGACGCCCTGATCGAAAAGTGTCAACCTCTCGGAGGTGGCCACCTGCTGAGAGATATCCCCAGACCAACCAAAGGCTAGTATAAAAGCCTAGCCCCCATTGAGTACTAAACGTTATTCAATCTTCACAATTCATAAGGCTCCAAGGTGGAACCTACAAAATTAGCTCAATACAGTTCCAAACAACATTTTTCAACTCGTACAAAAATTTTAGAAGGCATGGTTTTAAGTCAATAATTTATTCCACAAATTCATAGTGGAGGAGCCACATGCTTAAATAAGTCATGCTGTGATTTTCCAAAATTATATGCATGCCCAAAAATTTATCTCTTGCATATTCAAAAAAAATCAAAATGTTTGATGCTTGGCTCCTAAGTCATGCCTGACACATTTTAGAAATTTATAAATCTAGAAGTTTCTAAAATTAGAAGTTTTTCGAATGTAGAAAGTTTCCAAAATAAGAAGGTTCCAAATATAGAGGTTTTCAAAAATAGCTACCGTGCTAAAATTTCGTATTTGCAAGAGATACTCACCAACCTTACTTTCAAACCAAGATAATAAAATAAAATCAATTTCATGAATGCCAGGGAACTTACCTTATCCTTAAGCTTAGGGTATGAACTCTAGTAAGTTGGTCCCTACCCTTGACAATCTTCTAAATCTATCAAAGAGTTCATATAAATTAATTACAGCATTTTCTAGATCATCCCAAAAGAAAATCAAGTCCAAAATCGACTTTCACAAATAAAACAAACTCAACTCACTACTACCATGATCCTAGTGTCCCAAGCTTTAAGGCCAAATAATAAATAAAAAGGGTTTATAAGCTAAGTCTAATTTGATATTTAAAATAATTAGTGTTTTGGAAAATATGTACTAATAAGTTGAAGGTTTAAATCTTGCTAAGAAAGATTTAGAGTTTATTTGATGAAGAGTCCTAGGTGGAATTAGGTAAAATAATGATTTATTAATAATTTAGTTATTAGAAAATAATTGATAACTAAAATTAGTTGAAAATAAATTTAATGAGTCTTGCTTGAAAGATAATAAATAAATTTTTAATGGGTTTTGATTAAAAGATAATAATTAAATTTTTAGTAATAAATATTTTACTAATTATGATTATTTCCATAAAAGGCTTTATTTGATATTATCATTCTATATATAATATCTATATATTTTATTTTCTAGCAAAAGCTATTATTTATTTGACTAAAATATCCTTATTATATATAATAATCGAAATTTACCCCTCCTAGGGTTTTTTGGAAATTACTAGCAAAATCCCATTATGAAATATTTTATTCATGAAATAAAAATTAGCTTAGGGACAACTAGGTCATGATCATATTTCTATGGCTAACCACAATCATGAGCATATACAATCCTTCAATTCATCAAATCATCCAAATCATGTATATAAGCATAGATCTAGACTTACTAAGGCATGATCTAACTATTACTAGCATAAATATAATCATAGCTTCAATAATCACACAAGAATATAATTCCTATTCATTATAGATGACATAATCTCTAGCATACTTGATCATGGAGACATACATCAAACCCTAGAACACCATATATTCAACCAAGATAAGCAACTCATGCAAAAATCCCATCTCCAACATATTCATACATATATTCATGCTTCAATCTCAACTCATCACAACAATATATACTCAACCCTATTCATGATTCATCTTCTATCAACATCATCCTAGAGACATGAGTCTAGAATTAAAAAAAAAAAGGGTTAAAAAGGCTTACTTGATTGATGAATACCTTGAAGGAGTTTCGAATAAATCTAAACCCCTAGATGCCTAAATCCATCCAAAGGAGATGAAGGAAGCATGGCCATGGTTAATGAAATCATTCGGCCAAGAGAGAGAGAGAGAGAGAGAGAGAGAGAGAGAGAGAGAAAAGAGATGAAGAGAGTCCATTAGCATGTTTAAACACATATATATTCATTAGAGATCAAAGATTAGCGAAGATGAAGTTGATTGAACAAACCTACCTTGAAGGTGTTCTTGAGCCTTCACAAAATTTCTGGTTTTTGATCCAAAAGTGCAAGTTGGATTTTGGAGTTTGATGTTAAAAATGGTACGGATGGACTCACAGCAATGAATAGATGAAATCTGGAATTTTTAGAGGTAGTTTGAAGTGATTTGGAGAGGTATTAGGTGAAAGGAAAGAGTAGGTGTTCTTGGTATACTATGTGTTCTTGAAGGTTGAAGAGAGTAGAGAGCTTTTGGATGGAGGCTGCCGAAATTCTATGAGGATTAGGGTTGCCGATTTTATGTAGGGTTTAGGTAGATGGTTTTTCTGGTTTGGAAGGGAAAAGGAAAGGCTAGTTGTTGGAATCCTTGAAGAATATTTTTATGAAGCAATTTTGGAAACTAAATATTCAAGAATATCTTTGATTATGGAAGAGCTCTTGGAAATCTGCCATGGCCGACTGCTTGTGCAAAATTTTGGCTGGATGAAAGCTGGTTGAAGGAGGCTAATGGTGGCCGAAATTAAGGAGTCTAATGGTGAGGTATATTTTATGGAAAGTTGTTAAATCATGGTGGCTGAAATTTTGGTATCCAAATCAAGGCATGATTACAGATTTTTTTTTTTTTTGAAATCTTTTTGGCAGCCATGGCTGGATTTTCATGCAGAACATAGGGAGGACAATGTAGTTCAGTTAATGGAGGTTTAAGGGTCGTTTGTGCAGAAAAAGGATGGATTTTTGGCTAGGGTTGAATTAGAAAATAAAGCTGGACAAAATTCTGCACAGCATTTTCGCAAGGCTGGAATTTCTTGGGCAGTTTTCGGCTGCCCTTTTCCAGGAGATTTGCAGAGGCATTGAAGGGGAATTTCTGGGGCTTTCAAGGCTGGTTTCCAGCCTACTTCATGGAGAAAAAACATGGCTAAGGTGCTGAACAAAAATTGGAAGAAAACAGCTTAGTTTCGGACCTCTAAAGCTGCGAATCTACCCAGAAATTTTTCTGGTTTTGCACAGTATTTTTGCAGTCCGAAAATGGCCAGAAAAATTTAGATTTCAAGCTGATCAAAAGGGCCATTTTCTAGAAGCATTTGGGAGGGAATAATGGCTAAGAATTTTGACACCTTGAAGGCACAAGAAGCTGAAAAATTTCAGTTCAATACATGAAGGGAAATGAACCTAGCTAGAGTGAATTTTTAGAAAGTTCACTAAGGAATTTAATTCACTTGAAATCCTTCCATTGTTTCGGTCCATAAGATGTCTTTTACTAAGAAATTATGAAACTTCAAAGCCACAGCACATTGCTGGAATTTTTCTAGAATAAAATTGGCTTGAACGAAATGAACAAACTAATGAATTGAGAAATAGGAAAAATTAAGGATCAAGAGGAAATGAATTCCCCTTAGGAATTTTGTGTAGAGCAAAAGAGTAGGATTTGAAGACTCCTATCATGTCTCTCATTGGACAACATCTCTACCCTACTCCAAACACCACTAAGGCCGACAATGATACTTCCCAAGCAAAAATAAAATTTAATCATGCTATAGCTCTAATAATGGAATTTGAACCCAAGACCTCAAGAATCAATTCTAATGCTCTAACCACTATACCACAACAACTCATTTTTTTTTTCCTCTCTAAACATGTTTTTCTATTCAATCCTCAAGCTATCTCCCTTTTTCCACCTTAGGTAAAAATTACCATTTTGCCATTCCCACTCAATAATCACAATCAAGCCCTCTAGACTATAAAACACAAATTCAATGCACATAAAACCATATAAAAATATATTTAAACATGAAATAAAATATGATATGCATCCCAACCCCCTTACTCTAAGGTTTGTTTCGACTGAGGTTTCACATAGACTTTGAGGCAAATAAGGATAAGAGAAAATCCACTAGTGGATATGTTTTTACTTTGTTTGGAGGAGCCATTTCATGTAGGAGAATCAAGAAATCTTGCATTGCTGACTCAATCATGGAAGTTGAGTATGTGGCAGCTTCAGAGGAATCCAAGGAAGTAGTTTAGCTCCGAAAATTCCTTTTGGAACTTGGAGTCATGCCACAAATAGACAAATCGGTTGTGATGTATTGCGATAATACTGGTGCAGTTTCACAATCCAAAGAACCAAGAAACCATAAAAAAAAAAAGGAAGCATATAGAGAGGAAGTACCACCTGATCCAGGATTTCATCCAGAGATGAGAAGTCGTGGTGGAACAGATTGCCTCGGAGAACAATCTAGCAGATCCTTTCACCAAGCCTTTGGTAGAGAGAGTCTTCAAGAGACACTTAGATGCCATAGGGGTGGCCTATGGACTTACTTAGTCTTAGAGTGCAAGTAGGAGATTGTTGAAATATATGCCATCTTAGACTAAGTTTTTGATGTAATTTTGACTTGTATTAATAAAAGTATTTTTCACAAAAATTGTTTGTGAAATCTTCTTTATATTTTTTTTAAAATTTTATTGGAAAATTTCTATTATGTTTAAGTGAATAGTTCATGTAAATGGAGGTCTTTCATAGTAAGGTATGAACCATGGGATACTTAACATATAAACTGTTGTTCTTAAGTAGATTATGAAAATGAGAATCTATCATAGCAAGGTTATTGTATTATGAAATCTAAATAGGAAATGGCTTACCTTTAGCCAATGAATAGTCTCTTCATTTTATAACACAAGCGTATTTTGAATACGTAGAATAGAACCTACAATAGCAGTTGCTAAAAGTACTATGTGATAGAAACCTAGACTACTACTACTACAACATGGATATGTACTCTACAACTTGAATATAAGTTGGTGGTCTGACGAAGCTGGAAGTATATGTTTTGATATACTGTAGTTAAGGTTCTTTAGAAGTATCGATATACTTGTATGTTGGGTATATGTAACTAATTAGTCAAAACAAACTTATACGAGATAGTGTCACACTATATCGCCCTTTGTGGTTGTTCGAATGATCTAATTATTCAGGGTCCTAGGGAACATGACTCGGATTTTGGCTTTAGGGTAGCTCCCTTAGAAAGCAAAAATATTCCAAGAAGTTGTAAATCATTAGACTAGAAGCCTAAGGATGGAAGATGTCTTTTAGGGAGGTGTTAGTACACTCTTTCCTTTTTAAATGAACGACGATACACAGAGAGGTATTTTAGTTATTTCACCAGTAGGTCAAAGACATAACTAACACAGCATTCTCCTTGGTGTCCATATTTCCTTATGGTAATATTAAAGAATATTGAAAATGTAAAATATAGTTATTTATATAACAAGAGTATTTTGATCATTTTAGTAGCTAAGGTGATATGTTTTTTTTTTGTCCTCGGAATAGCCCGTAAGTCCTAATTATTTTAGTTCGAGGAAATGGTCAAAATAAAAGAATTTTATTTTATTCAAAAAGTCTAATTTATTTTTTATATCGGAATAAAATAAAAGAATGAGAGAAATTAAATTTATTATCTAGTTTAATTGGTTAATTAATTATTTAGGGTCTAAGCCCAAATTGAATAATTAGAAAATTGTCCTAGGCTTAAACTAGTTAATAAAAGTCTTAAATAATTATTTTAGTTCATTTGGGCTCATTATTTATTTATTGGGTTATTTTAATAGGCCCAAGAAATAAATAATTAATGGTTATTATTTTTGGGCTCATTGGGTCCAAGGAATAACCTAGACTAAATGGTTTTTTTATTATTCACGAAATAGAAGAGTTAAGGCTAAGTCAAACCTCTTCTGTTGATAGCCTCCAAATGTTTGAAATATAAAAAACACTGGGGTTTGGTTATCTGGACGTGAATAGGAGTCGTGGCCTTCTGTTGGAAAATACACAGATGCACGAAAAAAAGAAAAAAAAACCCAGAGTTTCTTCTATCTGCTCTCTCTCTCTTTCTCTCTCTCTCTCTCATTTTCTCTTATTCCTTTTCATCTTCTTGATTTTGCTAATTAATAGCAAATGATCAATAAGGACCGTTCCTCGCCTAAGTTGCTTCACCAACTAGATTAGGCGGTGGAATGTTCTGAGCAGTGACAAGCTTCGCGTTCATGCCAAGAAGAAGTCGATGGATTGTTGATTTTTTGACTGAATTGTCGTCGAGACAAGTAGTCGCTCCAGTGGTCAGCTCTTCTTCTTCTCAGCCAAATAGATAAAGGACACATAAAGGTATTGTTTTTACTTTGGCTGTGCCGTGTCCATTGTTTTTCTTGTTTAGTTTTACAGGATGCATGGTCTCTATTTCATTATCAAAGCTTCCTGGGTAGTTCCCTGTGATGAGTGAGTACATATTGGAAGTCATGAATTATCAAACTAGTTATCAAATGATGGTCGATGTCATTGAGAAAGGTATTAGTGCATTTTTTCTATCTCAATAATAGGTGTTACGTATAGGGGTATTTTTGTTATTACACATATAGGTTAGAGCTACTGCACTTACAATATTATTCTTGGAGTTAATATTTTCATATGGTGATAAATAGAATATTTAAAATGATAAAATACATCTATTTGTTAGTAGGGATATTTTGATCATTTTAATAGTCTAATAATAATATGTCTTTTGGTCTTAGAGTAGCTCAAGACCTTAGAAAATTTATTTAATATACGGGCTTGTTGGGTGAATTTAATATTGAAAGAATTATTCTATGAATCAAATTATTTATATATTTGGGCTAGAATAATTTATTAGGCTAATTTAATTTAATTAGTTTATTAATTAATTATCTTGGGTAATTTTTTATTGCGTCCAAGTGGATCAATTAATTAATAAAATAGTTAATTTAATTAGTCTTGAGCTAATTAAGAAAACCCTAGCCCACTGGGGATTTTAGTAAGGTGGCTATAGGTTTGGAAACTTGGAGTAGCCGCCATATAAAAAGAAAAAAGGGAATAAAAGAAAATTAAGGTGGCAGTGGTTTTGTGGATTTCAAAAAGGAAAGCTATGCTTTTGGGATTTAAAGAAAGTCTCTTGTGTGTGTGTAAGTGGTGTGTTGACGAAATTCACGCCAAAAAGACATACAGAAGCTCTCGGTACCTTTCCGTAGTAGAAACTAAGCCACCAATTTATTGTCATTTTTCGTTTGAATGTTTAGGTCTTCCATTTTACTTCTAATTAATTCACCCTAATTCTACTTTCACCAATAGAAGTTCATAACGGTTTGGAGAATACTTTGGAAGATCAAGAACTAGCAAATATGGTAAGTGTTTGATGCAAAGAAGTCGATGTCTAGCTAGTATCTTCACAGAACAAATCGTCGTTCCAACTAAGAAAGTTTTGTCGAGTTTGAATCTGGCTCTAGTTATTCCAGTTAAATGCCCTAAAAGTAAGTATTTTTAGACTTTTGCTCAGGAAAAAATTGTTAAATTATAATTTCTGTTGCATTTTTATTTTGCTGTGATCCTTCAAGTGGTATCAAAACCATGGTTATAATCTAGGAGCATGCTTAGGGTTAGTGACCAGAAAGATGGTTTCTTTTCTAGTAAAAAAAATTAATCTTTATGATTTTATGGATCCTTCATGATTTTTGATATGGGTAGATGTTGTGTACGCCACACGCATGGAGGCATAGGTACTTGTAATTTGTTGTTAATTGCTTTTCCATAGAATTCATGTATGCCTCGTTTTAAAAGGTATAGGCGATTGATATTGTATTTTAGTTTAATCAACAAATTCTTGTAACAAAAATTGGAGCCTGAACAACACTGGAATCCCATGAAAATAGAGGGAAATTAGAATAGAGGAAACTATGAAGAGACTCGCATACAGGGAACAAACGGTGACTAACTTTTGCAAAAGTCAGTTACTAGCTTGAAGGCCTAGGCATGCATGGCTTGGAGCAAGCCGACCATGGCTTTGTGAGACGAAAACTTGGTGAAGCTGACCATGGCTATGAATAAGCTTGGTATGGTTTGAAGAAGCAACATGGAATAAAGTAAGCAATTGGTTTTAGATATTTGTGAGAGGAATTCAGTCCATGGACTGCCAGCAAGCCATGGACCAGCTACAATAAGGAAGGAATTGATTTTCTTCATTTTTGATCGGTTTGGGTTTCTCTTGGTCTGTCTGGTTCAAGTGGTGTTCCCAGAATTATGTTTCTTAAAAGGTTTTATCCTTAACATGGAGAATAATGGTTGAATTTTTTGGATTTCACTAAAGTTAATATTTATTTTAAGAAAACATTTTTCCCAAAAACCTATTTTTCTCAAAAGATTAAGTAGGAGAGAAGTTCCAACGGCCCCACGGATTCCTGTTAGAGATTGTGGTTATCCTAATGTCATTATGAGCATGACACCCTATATGATGGATTTCTACGAGAATGTAGAACTAACGAAGGAATTATAATTAATGCTTATGATATATGTTAGTGCCCACCAGTCTATCATTAACGGTATTAATACTAGATTATCCGTAGATGGTGAGAGTAGTGACATTCTATTGGTTGAACTATTTCTGGATCATTACCTATTAAGGAAGTTTAATTTGTGATAGTTATACACTTAACTAAGAAAATTGTTAACCTTCATACAAAGCTCTATCAATTTTTCTAAGAGACAAAATTTTCATATTTTTGATAATGGTTTTAATAGGTTAACCATGTCATGAAAATAATATGATGTTTAAATGTGTATTTTTATATGTTTTTCAAAACAAACATTTTTCTGAATGAAGTTTTTTTTTCCAATAAATAGAAATGTTTGGTTTTAGTCTTTCGTCCATTATTCTCAAGGAGTATAAATTAATTGGACCTAATTAAGTGGACTGGAAAAGGAATCTGAACATAATACTCATTGTAGAAGAGTACAAGTATGTTCTGACCGACCCATACTTGAAATTGGAGAAAATTTCACAAACTGGGATCATGAGGTTGAGAGGGCATGAAAGAAAGTAGATGAGAAGGCACATTGTTATATGTTAGCTTCCATGTTCAATGTTCTTCATTCTAAGCACAAGAACATGACTATTGCATATGATATCAATATATTATTTTGCCCCATGTTTGCTGACAAGAGCTAGCCCCCAAAGGTAAGAAGTTCTTAGAGCAATCATGAACACTAGGATGGCTGAGGAGGCATTGGTTTATGATCATATGCTCAAGATGATTGCTCACTTCGAGGAGGCTGAGATCCTAGGGGCAATGATAGATCATGAGAGCCAAATTAACATGGTTCTTGATGTTGGAATGTATGTCCACTAAGATTGTATTTCTGATGTAATTTCGATTAAATTACTACTACTACAATGTGGATTTATACCGTACGACTTGAGTATGCGTTAGTAGTCTAGCGAAGCTGAAAGCGTATACTTTGACATACTATAGTTGGGGTTCTATTGTAGGACCAATATACTTGTATGTTAGGTATATGTGACTAGTTAGTTAACACAGGCTCATACAAGATAGCTTTTACGGTATATCGCCCCTTGAGACTGTTTGAATGATCTAATAATCCATGGTCTTGGGGAACATGAGTTGGATATTTGCTTTAGGGTAGTTTCCTTGGAAAGTGGAAACATTCTAAGAAGTGACGGATCATTAGACTAGAGGTCTAAGGATAATAAATTTCATTTAGAGAGGTGTTAGTATATTTTTTCTCTCTGAATATACGGCATTATGTAGAGGGATATATTTATCATAACACTTGTAGGTCAGAGACTTTGCTAACGTAGCAGTGTCCTTAGGATTAATATTTTTTATGGTGATATTAGAAAATATTTTAAATGTAAAATACAATTATTTCTATAGTAGGGATATTTTGGTCATTTTAGTAGCCAAGATGATGTGTCTTTTGGTCGTTGAAATAGCCCATAAGTCACAATGGTTTTGGACAAGGAAATGGTCATGGTTAAGATGGGTTTTATTTTATTTAAGTAGCCTGGTTTATTTATTGGGCTAGAATAAAATAAAAGCCACAGAGAGAGAATTATTAAATAACTTATTTCAATTGGTTAATTAATTATTTAGGGTTTGAGCCCAGATTGAATAATTAAGAATTGGGCTGGTCTAAATTAGGAAAAAAGGATTGATAGTGTTTATGGTTCTTTTAGGCTAATTAATTAATTATTTATGGGTTTATATTTAAATCATAGATTAAATAATTAATTAAGTTATTTGACCTAAATAGCTTGGATCGTGGATGAAAAGCCAGACCCAAGCCTAGTTTTACTAGGGCTGAACGGATGTAGAAGAGAATGAATTTAAACTCCCTAGAAATAAGCCTATTAAAAGATATATCATGAGGGGGGGGGTTTGAGTTAATTCTCTAAGTTGTTCAGAGTTTGTAGTGAAGTGGGTCAAAAATATTTTTCTCTCGCCAGTATTCGTCTTCAATGACAAAGAAGACGAAAGCTAACTTTTCTTGATACTACTCTGTTGTAGTTGATCAAGAAAGCTTAGAAAGACCATTTTCTTGTTTGTCCAAATAGTTTTCGCAACTGATTAGGTAGAGGTATATTTCAAAAGGCTAAAAGCCGGCATTCATGCAAACAAGGAGCAGGAGATTAGCGGGGTAGTCACCAGGGACCACAATACAAACTCCTACAGTTGATCTATCATTATCGTTGGCTCTGTTAGTATGTTGCCCTAGAGGTAATCACATGTATTTTGTATATTGTGGATTATTAAATAAAACAAGACATTCTTTGTCTTTCAATTTGTTTTATTTATGCTTTCATGTAAAATAACTATTTGATAAAATACCAAGTGCAACACTATGTTAGGAAAATTATGATAGATATCATGATGTGAGGTTCTTACTATACTGAATAGTGTTCTAGTTGTAGTATTAATAAAATAGGATATCAATAATGCATTAAGACTAGGACGTGTTATATTTCCTAATTTGATCAGACGGTGGTTCTCACATCTATGAGTTTTGATACCCAAAGTTAACACGTAGATACTTGTTACCAGAACAAGTATATTAGATGACATAACTATGAGATAATCATATGAATAACTATTTAGTGCCAGTGATAAAATCTCATCATAGTAAATGTGCAAGTATTTTTAGACTTGAGATCTCCAAAGTACTTTATTTGCTAAGTGTTGGACTTTGATTCCAATCTCTCGAGTTTTGACAAGACCGCCTATGGGATGGATATTGGGTACAACATAAACCAAATGTAAGTAGTTGAGATGATTAATAAATGATTCACCACTCCCAATAGTAGGGGCGAATATCTCATGACCATTTGTAGGAATTACTACTCGAGAAGTCCTTGTCCAAGGAGATTGCGTATTGGAAATGTTTCCAATTGATACATATGATGAATAGTGGATTTTGGGAACAATTACTAAAATTTTCAGGCCATAATTAATTTTTTATTCTGGGAGGAGTTGACCCTAATTCCATACTCCAAACTGAATGAGATATTGTATGATGAAAGGAGTTTATTACACTGTTGTTTGCTATTAAAAGGTTCATGTCAAGCCACATGACTTTCTGGACTTTTGGGTAGTCATGATGTATTGCTAGATACCACTCTTGATCTACTAAATATGAATTTATTTGAGAATTAATACATCAATCATTATTAGAATTAATGTAATACCCCACCCAAAACCACCTTTGACTATGGGAAAAAGTCATGCATTGCATAGCATCTTGCATTTTATGTGGAAGCTAGAATAATTTTATTTGCATGATGCATGTGAATTTTTCAGTTGCTCTTGCATTTGAATTAATTGATGTGAAATAGTTGTGTTGTTAAAGAATTGTTTAAGGGAGGTTTGGTCGAAGACTTGGAAGGATGAGTATTGGGTGGTAAGAACTTCTTGTAGAAAAATTAGTATTGGAGTTGTTTTGGAATAGCGGGGAGGTTGGTGATTTCCTTTGGTGACCCGAGTTCGAATCCTACCTTTTGTGAAGTAAGTTTCTCTTCTTGAAATTCTTTTCTTTAAACCGTCTCTTATCTTGGCCGAAAAAGAATCTAGCTATCCTAGAGAAATTTTAGTATTTTTACTCCAAGGAAATAAGTCTCTTTATTTATTTCCTAAATTCAAGGACTTTGATGTGAATAAAGTTCACCTTTAATTTTCAGCTTGTGTTCCTTAGGATTTTCGAAAAAACCCCTAGCTAGGAGCCACTTTGAAGAATTTCAAGTGGTATAAAACTCTTCTTGATGAATATTGGAGTTAGGGAATATATTAGGGAAAAATCTTATTTCACCTCTTCAAGAATTCTAGCCATAGTCCTTTTATTTATTTAATTGTTTTAGAGAAATATTTTAGCTAAAGTCTTAGATATTTTCTTTGGGTTTAAACGCCACTTCCGTAGGAGTAAGACTCTATATTTAACTCCTAAGTTCAAGGATTTTAGCTAAGGATGAAATTTGTTTATTTTCAGCTTTTGTTCCCTTGAATTTTCGGAAACCATAAGCCGGAAATATTCTGGAAATTTTTCCAGATTTTGTCCGCCACCTTGGAGCACCTTTAGCTCAATCCAAACTCTTCTAGGACTAGAGGAAATCCTACCCAAATCCTTGATAAAATCAGATTTTATTTCAATCCAAATTCAACTAGGATTTCTTCCTTTTCCTAGCTGAATTTCGGCAGCTTTGAATCTACATAAGCTGTCCGAAATTCCAGCCATCTTTAGCTACAATCCAACTCTGAAAATCCTAGCTCAAAACACCTAGAACACTCATTAATAATTCAACTACCTTAGCTGCACAAAACCAAAATTTCTATCACCAAAAATTACAGATTTTCGGCAACTTAGAAACCAGAAAAATTCGGTCAGCTTGCACAGAATTTTCGTCCAGCTGTGCACTCCAAAACACACGAAATTTTGCACTCCAAAAATTACCAAAACTCCTTGTTGATTAAGCCAATATCAGCGCCCAAAACTCTCACCTTTTCCCTGGAAATTTTGGCAGAAGTACAGCCTGAACAATCCAGAATTTCTTCTCCTTTTGTTCAGCGATTTCACACAGCTTGCACAGGATTTTTCAGTCATCAACATCCACTCAAACTCTTCCTTGTTTGGCCCAAAATTCTGAACACATTCATCCCTTCCTTTGAGCAGTGTTTCGGCCAGCTTAGAGGAGCAAATTGCAGAATTTTTTCCTCCATAAAACTCCCCTAAAATCGGCAGCAAGGAGGCGCGCGCAAGCTGGAAATTTCGCCTTTGTTGTCCGAGAAACCTAAAGCCATTAGGAGTCTATCTAAACATCACCATCTAACCCTAAACCAACCTTCTCCAACTTTAAATCATAACCACCGTTTACCCTCTCCATTCTACATGAAAATTCCAGCAACTTCTCTCTGCAAATTTTTGAAAATACAAGAGTTATTCCAAGCAAAAATCGAACACACTTTAAGGTAAGCACAAATCCTTTCAACCTCTTGATGCCGTTTTCTCTAATGAATCTTTTCTCTTTCTTCTACCCTTAAATCACGCCCTATAGAGGCTGATTTCCTCTTCTTCCTAAATTTTCGGTCAACTGAAGTAAAGGAGGTAGCTTCTCTCTTCTTCTCAAGCGAACTCGGGACGATCACCATAGGAGCATCGAAACCTCAATACCCGGTAGTTGCAAGGTAAGGGAATACCCTCCCTTGATGTTGAAAGTAAAGTTTAATGGTGTTTATTAGCGAGATAAACATGTGGTCGTAGCATTTGATTTTTGAGGATTGAATAGTTTACTTGGAATTAAATAGGAGATTGCGAATTGTTATGAAAAAAAATGGGATTAGAACATGGTTGAATTAATTGAGACCCTGATCATGATATTATCTGGTTTAGATCAGGTGGACAATTGAGGAAAGCCAGCGGTGATTTTTATCGCATTTATCTGAGGCATATCAAGTAAGTCCTTGCATAAACTCTTTTATTAAATGTTGTGATGGTAAGTCCTTTTATAAACTGTTTAGTTAAATGTTGTGATGGCAAGTCCATGCTGTGAAGCTTTGTAAAGCTATTGTTAAACTATGTTTGCTTGGGTTGTAAACGTGGATATTTATTCTTTAAACAGTTTTGTCAAACTAAGGATTTTATCAAGAAAACTATTCTTTTCCTTAAATTTTTAGAAATCTCTTTTAAAGAAAACCACGTTTTACCAAGCCAATGTTTGAAAATATTTTGAATCAGGAATTGACGGATATGTTCGTTGAGTACTCAATAAGGGTAGGCTAACAATACTAGTCTTGGAGGGCTAGTGTAAGTCTTCTGGCAGGAGGCCACCTCCAGAAGATGAACTCTGCCTGAAGAGGCGACAGTGTTGGTTGGTCAGGCCAGTCCGAGCTAGCATTATGCCTGAAAGGTATTATTTATATTCCCGGTATGGACACCCGGATGGTTTTGTTGGGTGTAGAGATGGAGGAGTATCTCACCCGGTCAGCTGTACACTCAGCTTGATTAGAACGCCCAACGTCTAGTAATCTGGTCCGGACAAGGTGCACAAAATGTGGTGCCTTGGACAATTTGTTCTCATGGAGCCCAATGTGTGGTGACATGACTTTTATCCGAGTGGAGGATTTATTTTGTACAAAGTGTGATAATGAGAAAAACCCACTCCTTGCGAAAAGAGATTGTTTATGACTTGCCAAATTATTTTTACAAATGTTTTACACTTTGCATACACGTACTATTCAAAACACCATGTGCACACACAGGACTTACTGAGATTTATTCTCACACTGTTATACATCATGTTTTCAGGAGATAGACTGTGATGAGTCAGCTGGGCATGTAATAGTTGAAGCTTTTGCTATTTTCTCTATCCGTTCTAGGAGACATTTATTGCTTATGCTTCTAAACAATATTTTGTTTTATTCCGTTTTGCTCCAAGTAGAGCCTGATGTAATAAGAATATTTCTTTATTTATCTACGTTGATCCTTTTGGAGATTGCCCTTATATTTTATACCTCGTTCTAAAGACCCCTTGTCCTACGGGACGGGGCGACATCCCCGCCCTTTTAGGGTACGTAGTCGTGGGGTGTTACAAGTGGTATCCGAGACATGGTTTAGGCAATTACTTGACTTATGGGGTTCTATTTTCTTAAGTATTCTGACCTGATGCTAATTTTTATCTTTTGTTTATAGGATGGTTAATAGAGTTGTTGTGGTGTAGTGGTTAGAGCCTTAGAATTAGTTCTTGAGGTCTTGGGTTCAAATTCCATCATAGGGAGACCCGATAGTTCCGTGGGGTGACTGGTGGAACCAGCCTCTGACAACTTCGACACTTCTGTTGAAACTAGGGTGAGTCGAACGTAGAAGAGCAGCAGCTTTTACTTTTCTTTCTTTGGAATTTGCATACTTTTGTTTGTTTATCTTTTTCTTAAGGGAGTATGTGGCTTATAGGACCTATTAATCATTTTAAATAAAAAGGGTATCGTATGAGATGACCCCTTCTTTTCTGCAAAGAATGGTTTATATGGCAAGCATGAGTTTCGTTTATTACTTGACTTATCTCTGCACGATATCATCACATTCTCTTTTAGATGACTACATTACTATCAACTGATCATGCACCTAAGCATATTCTTTTCCCCCTTGATAACTATCTGACCCTGAGTGAATGTGATTAAGATGGCACCAAGACGCCGAACAGTTGTGCATAGCAGAACGGTGCAGGAGAGTGCATCCTCCACCTCGGAATTTGAGCAGGTGCAACGTTCCACCCCCGACGTGGAGGAGCACCTGCCACGCGAGCAGGAATTGGCTTCGGAAAGGTCACGAGATGTGACCATGGGTCAGGCTTTCGACAAGATGGCCTCAATCCTACAGAACTTGACTGAAAGGGTGGATAAGGTGGCTAGGAAACCATCGCGGGGAGAGGATGAGGCCCTGGAGCGTTTCCTGAAGTTCCAACCTCCCACATTCCAGGGGGAGGTGGAGTAGGATGAGAATGCCGAGCAATGGATTGAGCAGATGGAGGACATTTTCGCTACTCTGTAGTACTCGGAAGAGAGGATGGTGAAGTTTGCTGCCTTTCAGCTAAGGTGACCGTCTCGGGCATGGTGGCAACGAGTACGGGGTGATTGCGACAAGGAGGAGAAGGAGTGGAACTGGGACGATTTTACGGAGGCTTTCCGGGCCGAATACATTCCTCGATGGGTAGTTGAGAAGAGGGAGGATGAATTCCAGACCCTCCGGCAGAGAGGCATGACTGTGGCCCAATATGCAGCCCGATTCATGCAGTTGTCCAAGTACTGCAAGTGCTTGGTAAATACAGAGCAGAAGCGCACCCGAAAATTCGTGGAAGGGCTAAGGCCAGATTTGAGGAGGGCGTTGGCTCCATCACCGCCAACGTCGTACGCTGTCGCTGTGGATGCAGCTTCTCGGACGGAGAACGAAGATCGGCACTGACCAGTGAACCGACCCTTTCAACCATGTCGTCCACCTATGAGGCCTTCAGGCAATAAGTAACCTGGGGTTCTATGCTGTGGGGAAATCGGGGTAAGCAGCCTCGAGTGCCTGTAGCCGGATCAATGCAAGGCAGCCTGAACTGCAGACTGTGTGGGAAGTGAGGCCACACTGAGAGAAACTACTGGGGTAGCGGGGGTGTGAGAAGGTGTTTCAACTGCGGAGACCCAGGACATCTAAGGAACGTCTGCCCAAACCCTTAAGGACTGAGTAGACCACGCCGACCCAGCCAATGGGAGGCAACAAAGGTGCCGCTACTGGACCAGCCGGAGTGGGAGGCCTGAAGCCCCAGGTGAAGGCCAATGTTTTTGCCCTGAGCCGAGAGGAGGTCGGAGCGGACGCCGCCGTAACAAAAAGTAACCTTTCTATCCAAGGTTGTCTTGTTAATGTTCTGATAGATCCAGGATCTACACACTCTTATGTAAGTAAAGTATGTGCTTCACGTCTGGGCTGGGAAGGAAATGAGCTACCTTATACCCTAGTAGTTAGTTCCCCCTTGGGAAAGGTGGTGGAAGCAGGCAAGAAAATGGGAAGTTGTGGAGTTGAGGTTGGGAAGGAGATTTTGGAGGCCGACCTTATAATCCTGGCCATGGACGGTTATGACTTTATCTTGGGCATGGACTGGTTGTCGAAGCACGGAGCTAGTGTGGACTGCAAGACTAAGATGGTGCAGTTTGTGAGATCTGGACGGGATGTAATTGAATTTAATGGCAAGCGAACAAAGGAACTAAAATTTCTTATTGCTGGAGCTAAAGCCCGGAAGTTGCTCAAGAAAGGATGTACGGGATACTTGGCGTATCTCCTAAACAAACCAAAGGACCAGTGTACGTTGGAAAGTACGGAGGTGGTGAAAGACTTTTCGGATGTGTTCCCTACGGAGCTCACTTCCCTACCCCCTGAACAGGAAGTTGAGTTCACCGTGGATCTGATCCCCGGAGTAGAACCGGTATCCAGAACCCCCTACCGGATGGCACCGATAGAGTTGAAGGAGTTAAAGGAGCAATTGGAGGAATTGCTAAGGTAAGGCTACATTCGGCCGAGTACGTCACCGTAGGGAGCCCCGGTGTTATTTGTCAAGAAGAAAGATGGTACCTTGAGGCTATGTATCGATTATCGGGGACTGAACAATCTAACGATCAAGAATAAATACACTCTACCCTTGATCGATGAGTTGTTTGATCAACTACAAGGCGCTGCTTGCTTTTCGAAATTGGACCTACGGCAAGGATACTATCAGGTGAGGATCAAAGAAGAAGACATTCCTAAGACTGCATTCAACACGCAGTATGGCCATTACGAATTTGTGGTAATGCCGTTCGGTGTAACCAACGCACTAGCAGTATTCATAGATTTGATGCATCGCATTTTCCAACCCTACTTGGACAAGTTCGTGGTTATATTCATTGATGACATTTTGATCTACTCCAAAAATCCGGAGGACCACACGGAGCATTTAAGGTTGGTCCTAGAGAAGCTGAGGGAATTCAAGCTTTACGCTAAGTTCAGTAAGTGTGAGTTTTGGCTGAGCTCAGTGTCTTTCCTTGGTCACGTGATATCCAAGGAGGGGATCAAAGTGGACCATGCTAAGGTAGAAGCCGTAGCTAATTGGAAACAACCGGAGAACATTACCGAGATACGAAGTTTCGTTGGGTTGGCCGGGTACTATCGGCGTTTCATTAAAAACTTCTCCACTTTAGCTTCACCGATGACACGGCTGTTGAAGAAAGATGTCGTTTTTACTTGGAGTGAGAAGTGCGAGAAGAGCTTCCAAGAACTTAAGAGGAGGTTGATTACAGCACCCGTGCTGAGTCTGCCTGAGGCTGATAAGCCCTATGGACTCTATACAGATGCATCCAAGGAAGGACTAGGAGCTGTGCTAATGCAGGAAGGGAAAGTCATAGCCTATGCATCTAGAAAGCTAAAGCCGCATGAAGTTAATTGTCCCACGCATGACCTAGAGCTAGCAGCTATAGTGTTCGCCTTGAAGAAATGGCGACATTACTTGTATAGTGCACAATATGAGGTTTTCACGAACCATAAGAGTTTTGAAATATATCTTTATGCAAAAGGACTTGAATCTCCGGCAGCGTAGGTGGATGGAGTTCCTGGAAGAATATAAGTGCCCCATTAACTATCATCCGGGTAAAGCGAATGTGGTAGTAGACGCTCTAAGTTGAAAGGTGAAAATGGCATACTTGAGAATATAGGAGGTGTTGGCAGTCCAGGATATCCTGGAGAAAGAGGCGCAAGTGCAAAAGGGGAAGATCTACATGAACAACCGACCCTGAAACTTGATCTGGACCAGGAAATTGTATCAGGTCAATAGGGCAGTGCAGAATTTTAAACTTTTAGGGAGAAAGAGATCGCGAGATGAGGGGGTGAGTTCCGAACCGATGAGAAAGAGGTATTGTACTTTCGGGACCGGATTTGTGTACCAGACATCCAAGACTTAAGGAAGAGGATACTGGACGAAGCGCACAAGAACCAATACACCATACACCCTGGGGAGGTAAAGATGTACCAAGACTTGAAGAGGAAATATTGGTGGGCTAGAATGAAGAGGGATGTAGTTCAGCATGTGTCAACCTATCTGACATGCCAGAAGGTTAAGATGGAGCATAAGAAGTCTGCAGGTTTACTGCAACCGTTACCGATTCTTGAATGGAAATGGGAAGAGGTGACCATGGACTTTGTGACTGGCCTTCCGATGACCAAGTCACACAAAGATGCGATCTGGGTGGTAGTGGACCGATTGACCAAGACAGCGCATTTCATACCGGTAAACGTAAGGGACTCGATGGAAAAGTTGGCTCAAACATATAATCGAGAAATTGTAAGGTTACATGGTGTACCATCGACCATCGTGTCGGATTGGGACCCTAGATTCATTTCAAGGTTCTGGGGTAAGTTCCAGGAGTCCTTGGGCACGACCCTGAAATTCAGCACCTCTGCTCATCCGCAAACAGACGGTCAATCCGAAAGAGTCATTCAGATACTGGAAGATATGCTCCGAGCATGTATCTTGGATTTTGGAGACAAGTGGATTGAGTCTTTACCGCATGTGGAGTTAGCATATAACAACAGCTATCAGGCGTCGATCAGAATGGCGCCGTACGAAGTACTGTATGGGCGAAAATGCCAGGTACCGATATACTGGGGATGGATAGAAGAAGGGAACGTTAAAAAGACTAGTGAAGTATGCATTCAGGAGATGATCGACAAAATTAAGTTAATTCGGGAAAGGCTAAGGGCAGCACAAAGAAGACATAAAAGTTATGCAGACTCTAGACGGAGGGAATTGGAGTTCCAAGTAGGTGACCGTGCATTCTTGAAGTTGACTCCTAGTAGAGGAATCCTGAAACATCCAAAGGGAGGGAAGTTGAGTCGTAGGTATTTGGGACCATTCCCTATATTGGAGAAAATTGGACCGGTTGCCTATCGATTGGATCTACCTGATGGCCTAACCGGGATGCATGACGTATTCCATGTCTTTCAGTTGAAAGGGTACAACCCCGATCCGAGTCATGTACTCAATGAGGAACTGTTGGAGTTGCAACCCAATCTGAATTATGTGGAGAGACCCGTCAAGATCTTGGAGCGGAGTATTAAGACGCTCCGAAACAAGCAGATACCCATGGTGAAGATACTTCGGGATCATCATGGAGCACAGGATGCAACGTGGGAAACGGAGGAATGGTTAAGATGAAAGTTTCCGGGTATACTCAAAGGGTATGAAACCTGAATTTCAGGATGAAATTCTCTTAAGGGGGAGGGGATGTAATACCACGCCCAAAACCACCTTTGACTGTGGGAAAAAGTCATGCGTTGCATAGCATCTTGCATTTTATGTGGTAGTTAGAATAATTTTATTTGCATGATGCATGTGAATTTTTCAGTTGCTCTTGCATTTGAATTAATTGATGTGAAATAGTTGTGTTGTTAAAGACTTGTTTAAGGGAGGTTTGGTCGAAGACTTGGAAGGATGAGTATTGGGGTGGTAAGAACTTCTTGTAGAAAAATTAGTATTGGAGTTGTTTTGGAATAGCGGGGAGGTTGGTGATTTCCTTTGGTGACCCGAGTTCGAATCCTACCTTTTGTGAAGTAAGTTTCTCTTCTTGAAATTCTTTTCTTTAGACCGTTTCTTATCTTGGCCGAAAAAGAATCTAGCTATCCTAGAGAAATTTTAGTATTTTTACTCCAAGGAAATAAGTCTCTATATTTATTTCCTAAATTCAAGGACTTTGATGTGAATAAAGTTCACCTTTAATTTTCAGCTTGTGTTCCTTAGGATTTTCAAAAAAACCCCTAGCTAGGAGCCACTTTGAAGAATTTCAAGTGGTATAAAACTCTTCTTGATGAATATTGGAGTTAGGGAATATATTAGGGAAAAATCTTATTTCACCTCTTCAAGAATTCTAGCCATAGTCCTTTTATTTATTTAATTGTTTTAGAGAAATATTTTAACTAAAGTCTTAGATATTTTCTTTGGGTTTAAACGCCACTTCCATAGGAGTAAGACTCTATATTTAACTCCTAAGTTCAAGGATTTTAGCTAAGGATGAAATTTGTTTATTTTCAGCTTTTGTTCCCTTGAATTTTCGGAAACCATAAGCCGGAAATATTTTGGAAATTTTTCCAGATTTTGTCCGCCACCTTGGAGCACCTTTAGCTCAATCCAAACTCTTCTAGGACTAGAGGAAATCCTACCCAAATCCTTGATAAAATCAGATTTTATTTCAATCCAAATTCAACTAGGATTTCTTCCTTTTCCTAGTTGAATTTCGGCAGCTTTGAATCTACATAAGCTGTCCGAGATTCCAGCCATCTTTAGCTACAATCCAACTCTAAAATCCTAGCTCAAAACACCTAGAACACTCATTAATAATTCAACTACCTTAGCTGCACAAAACCAAAATTTCTATCACCAAAAATTACAGATTTTCGGCAACTTAGAAACCGGAAAAATTCGGTCAGCTTGCACAGAATTTTCGTCCAGCTGTGCACTCCAAAACACACGAAATTTTGCACTCCAAAAATTACCAAAACTCCTTGTTGATTAAGCCAATATCAGCGCCCAAAACTCTCACCTTTTCCCTGGAAATTTTGGCAGAAGTACAGCCTAAACAATCCAGAATTTCTTCTCCTTTTGTTCAGCGATTTCGCACAGCTTGCACAGGATTTTTCAGTCATCAACATCCACTCAAACTCTTCCTTGTTTGGCCCAAAATTCTGAACACATTCATCCCTTCCTTTGAGCAGTGTTTCGGCCAGCTTAGAGGAGCAAATTGCAGAATTTTTTCCTCCATAAAACTCCCCTAAAATCGGCAGCAAGGAGGCGTGCGCAAGCTGGAAATTTCGCCTTTGCTGTCCAAGAAACCTAAAGCCATTAGGAGTCTATCTAAACATCACCATCTAACCCTAAACCAACCTTCTCCAACTTTAAATCATAACCACCATTTACCCTCTCCATTCTACACGAAAATTTCAGCAACTTCTCTCTACAAATTTTTGAAAATACAAGAGTTATTCCAAGCAAAAATCGAACACACCTTAAGGTAAGCACAAATCTTTTCAACCTCTTGATGCCGTTTTCTCTAATGAATCTTTTCTCTTTCTTCTACCCTTAAATCACGCCCTATAGAGGCTGATTTCCTCTTCTTCCTAAATTTTCGGTCAACTGAAGTAAAGGAGGTAGCTTCTCTCTTCTTCTCAAGCGAACTCGGGACGATCACCATAGGAGCATCGAAACCTCAATACCCGGTAGTTGCAAGGTAAGGGAATACCCTCCCTTGATGTTGAAAGTAAAGTTTAATGGTGTTTATTAGCGAGATAAACATGTGGTCGTAGCATTTGATTTTTGAGGATTGAATAGTTTACTTGGAATTAAATAGGAGATTGCGAATTGTTATGAAAAAAAATGGGATTAGAACATAGTTGAATTAATTGAGACCCTGATCATGATATTATCTGGTTTAGATCAGGTGGATAATTGAGGAAAGCCAGCGGTGATTTTTATCGCATTTATCTGAGGCATATCAAGTAAGTCCTTGCATAAACTCTTTTATTAAATGTTGTGATGGTAAGTCCTTTTATAAACTGTTTAGTTAAATGTTGTGATGGCAAGTCCATGTTGTGAAGCTTTGTAAAGCTATTGTTAAACTATGTTTGCTTGGGTTGTAAACATGGATATTTATTCTTTAAACAGTTTTGTCAAACTAAGGATTTTATCAAGAAAACTATTCTTTTCCTTAAATTTTTAGAAATCTCTTTTAAAGAAAACCACGTTTTACCAAGCCAAGGTTTGAAAATATTTTGAATCAGGAATTGACGGATATGTTCGTTGAGTACTCAATAAGGGTAGGCTAACAATACTAGTCTTGGAGGGCTAGTGTAAGTCTTCTGGCAGGAGGCCACCTCCAGAAGATGAACTCTGCCTAAAGAGGCGACAGTGTTGGTTGGTCAGGCCAGTCCGAGCTAGCATTATGCCTGAAAGGTATTATTTATATTCCTGGCATGGACACCCGGATGGTTTTGTTGGCTGTAGAGATGGAGGAGTATCTCACCCGGTGAGCTATACACTCACCTTGATCAGAACGCCCAACGTCTAGTAATCTGGTCCGGACAAGGTGCACAAAATGTGGTGCCTTGGACAATTTGTTCTCATGGAGCCCAATGTGTGGTGACATGACTTTTATCCGAGTGGAGGATTTATTTTGTACAAAGTGTGATAATAAGAAAAACCCACTCCTTGCGAAAAGAGATTGTTTATGACTTGCCAAATTATTTTTACAAATGTTTTACACTTTGCATACACGTACTATTCAAAACACCATGTGCACACACAGGACTTACTGAGATTTATTCTCACACCGTTATACATCATGTTTTCAGGAGATATACTGTGCTGAGTCAGCGGGGCATGTAATAGTTGAAGCTTTTGCTATTTTCTCTATCCGTTCTAGGAGACATTTATTGCTTATACTTCTAAACAATATTTTGTTTTATTCCATTTTGCTCCAAGTTGAGCCTGATGTAATAAGAATATTTCTTTATTTATCTACGTTGATCCGTTTGGAGATTGCCCTTATATTTTATACCTCGTTCTAAAGACCCCTTGTCCTACGGGATGGGGCGACATCCCCGCCCTTTTAGGGTACATAGTCGTGGGGTGTTACAATTAATAAGTTAATTCTAATATTATTAAGGATTATTAATCTTAAAAATATTTTGATTAATTCATATTTTACTACCAATAGACCCGGAAACCTAATAGGTCACACACAATAGAGGATTGAGTGCTTAAGATGTTATTTGATAACATTACATGATTGATTGTGAAAAGAAGAAGTTGTTGTAGTCGAATTATAATTAGCTATAATTTATGGGCTATATTGTAATTAACAATAATTACAATAGTATTTGGCAATTAAAGAATCTATATTCATTATGGATTCTGATCACCAAAATTTCACGGACGATATATATGTTTTGATATGGAGGCCGTGGGGATTATGATTGAGAAAAATTACAGAGTTTTTTCTAGAAAAACATAGCTCCCTCTTCGTCTTCTTCTTCTGGAAAAAACCACAGAAAACCCTAGCTGCCAGAACTAATTTTGCTATCACTGTACTCTGGTGACTCTTGAGTATAATTCTTGTGTGGACTATATTGGAGGAGATCCTACACTTAGGTTGCGATGCTTTGACGGAAGAAATAGAGAAGATATCCTTTTTAGTTAGCTAGATCGCGCCTTCAGTAGAGAGAAAAATTTTATGTTTCATAGTGGCAGTATCGAAAAGGTATTCTCTCACTTGTATTGATCCATTTTAAGCATAAAAGTGATCCTTGTTATTTGGAATTCTTGTTTTTTTTTTCCCACTACGTAAATCTAGTTTGCATGGGGAATTCCTACAGGCTCATCTAACACAACCAAAGAAATTATTTTTCAAAAAATGTAAAGGTATAAATTTTCTTCCGCTGCTGTGTTTTTCCCTGCTTTTGTGTGTATGTTTGATGCATGTAACCTTCATTTGAGACTTTTCCAGATTCGTACTATTAGTTTAATTTAAATTATAACATGAACAAGTTGATTATGTCTTTGATCGAGTTAATGAAAGAACTTCAAGCTGCTGAGAAAATTATGAAGCCTGTGTCAAAGGTGTTGGTTTCTTGTTCTAGTTCATCTTCTAGAACTAGGGACCAACCCAAAAAGTTCAAGTAGAAGAAAGTCCAGAACAATGCAAGGGCCCTGCCTAAGGGATCCAAGCCCAATGCTAAGTCCAAGGGCAAGTGTATCAAATGTGGTAAGAAGGGGCACTTCAAGAATGATTGTCCTGACTTCTTCGCCAAGTCGTTCTCAGGTATTGCTCTTTATTTAGAGTCTATTTTAATAGTTGGATTATAATCCACTTGGATTGTTGATTCTGGAGGCACTAACCATATCTATAACTCTTTACAAGGGTTCAACAAGATAAAGAGACTCAATAGAGGAGAGCATGGACTACGAGTTGGAAATAGAGCAAAAGTATGAGCAGAAATAGTGGGATACTTGGACCTCTTATTTGATTTTTGTAGGATTTTAATTTTAAAAGATATTTTACATGTTTCTAGTTTTAAACAAAATTTGATTTCAGTTTCAAGATGATTAATCAAGGATATTCTATTTCTTTCCATTTTAGTATTTCAATCAGTAGGGATGAAAAAATCATTTGTTCTAGAAACATATATGATAATCTCTTTTATATTAATCTTATAAGTCATCAAATAAATAATACTCAGACAGAACATAACAAT
Organism: Voacanga thouarsii; assembly: GCA_026120185.1. Lineage (NCBI taxonomy): Eukaryota > Viridiplantae > Streptophyta > Magnoliopsida > Gentianales > Apocynaceae > Voacanga > Voacanga thouarsii. Next base: position 45,460 of record JANUWF010000910.1, read on the forward strand.
AAGAAGAAAAAGCCCACATCAAAGAACTCATATTTATGACACTTAAGATTAGGACAAATAAATCCTAATAAGATTCAGAGGTTAATAAAAAATGGGTCTTTATACTCTTTGAAATTGAAGGAATGACCTCAATGTGAATATTGTCTTATGGAAAAAATGACCAAAAAGTCCTCTACTCAAAAGTAGAAAGGGCCAAAGAAATACTTGAGTTAGTTCACCCTGATATTTATGGTCCTATGTCTACACTAGCTAGAGGAGGGTATGAATACTTTATCATTTTCATAGATGATCATACGTGTTTTGTTTATGTTTACTTGATGAGGTACACTAGAAAGAGGAGGGTATGAATACTTCATCATTTTCATGGATGATCATACGTGTTTTGTTTATGCTTACTTGATGAGGTACAAGTCTGACTATTTTGATAAATTCAAGGAGTTTAAGGCTAAAATGGAGTGTCAAACGAGTAGACTAATTAAGAAACTTAGATCAGATCGTGGTAGAGAGTACTTCTTTGGTGAATTTAAGGACTACTTGGTACATCATGGAATAGTATCTCAGTTGACTGCACCTAGGACTCCTCAATAGAATGAAGTAGTTGAGAGAAGAAATAGAATTTTAATGGAAATGGTAAGAAGCATGATGAGTCATGCAACTTTTTTTATTTCTTTTTGGGGTATGCTCTAGAGACAGCAACACATATCTTAAATTTGTGCCTTCCAAATCAATACCTATGATATCTTATAAGATGTGGATTGGATGAAAACCCAGTATGAATCATCTTAAGGTTTGAGGTTGTCTAGCTTATGTATTGCCAGGATCGGAATTGTGCTACTTTGTAGGGTAATCAAAAAGAATAAAGGATGGATATTTCTATCAACTCCAAGAGCAAAAATTACTTGTTAGTACTTGTGCTAGATATTTGGAGGATGAGCAAAGTATATCAACTAAGGTCTTAAGTAAGGTGGAATTATAGAAGAAGTTGATTGTCACTTCAACTTCTAATACCCCAGTTGAGGAAGCTAAAGAGTCACAACCAGATATTCTGATACAAAATGAATCACGTTTTAGTGGGAGGATATCTAGAGTTCCAGATAGATGGACTGGAAAAACCTTTTGAGGTAATCTCCGGCCATCAGGAATAAGATCCTGCTAGTTATAATAAGGCTATTACTGATATTGATGTAGACAAATGGCAAGTAGCAATGGATGTTGAGATTGAGTTTATGTATTTCAATCAAGTTTGGGATCTTGTCACTACACCTGAAGGGATTAAACCCAAATGATGTAAGTGGGTATATAAGAGAAAAATAGGTGCAGATGAAAAGATAGAAACCTATAAAGTAAGATTAGTTACAAAAGGTTATATTTTGAAAGAATGAATCAATTATAAGGAAACCTTTTGACCTGTTGCCTTGCTTAAGTCCATTCGTATTCTCTTGGTCATCGCGTGTCATTATGACTACAAGATATGGCATATGGAGGTTAAGGTAGCCGTTTTCAATAGCTATCTTAGTGAAGATATCTACATGGCCCAGCTTGACAGCTTTATTACGAAAGGCCAAGAACATATAGTCTGTAAGCTTAAAAAGTCAATTTATGAACTTAAACAAGTATCACAAGCATGAAACATATGTTTTGATGAGACTGTAAAGTCTTATAGTTTTATAAAAAACGTAGATGAACCATGCGTGTATAGTAATGCAGATGGGAGCACTGTGTCTTTTATGGTACTTTATTGAGATGACTCATTGAGAATGATGTAGGGGCATTGCCATCTATAAAGGTTTGACTATTAATTAAATTTATCATGAAAGATATGAGATAAGCTAGTTACATTCTTGGAATAAAGCTTCTTAGAGATAGGAACAAAAAATATTAGACTTATCCTAATCTGCTTATATTGATAAGTTATTGGCCAGGTTTAGCATAGATCAGTGTAAAGGGGCAATTATACCCTTTAAGCATAGATTGACCATATTGTCAAAGTAATATTCTAAGAAACAAGTGGAAAAGGAAAGATTGAGTAGGATTCCCTATGCCTCAGCAGTGGAAAGTTTCATGTATACCATACTTTGTACAATGCCAAATATCTGCTTTGCTGTAGGCATAGTTAACATGTATTACTCAAACCTATGGAAAAAATATTAGCAAGCTGTAAAGCATATTATCAAGTACATGAAGGGAGCGAGGGATTATATGCTAATATATAGAGCTAATAATTTAGTTCCTACTAGTTGCATAGACTCAAATTTCTAGGCAAATAAAGATGAAAGAAGATCCACTAGTGAATATGTTTTTACTTTGTCTAGAGGGGCTATTTCATGGAGGAGTGCTAAGTAATTTTGCATTGCTGATTCCACCACAAAAGCTGAGTATGTGGTACCTTCAGAAGCTTCAAGAGAAGTGATTTGGCTTTGAAAGTTCCTCATAGAACTTGGAGTTATGCTATAAATGGATAGGTCTATTATCATATATTGTGACAATTCTAGAGTTATGTTATAATGTAAAGGGCTAAGAAACCATAGTTATGGCAAGTATATTGAGAGGAAGTATCACCTAATCCGATAGTTCATCGAAAAATGGGAGATATTGGTTGATTAGATTTCCTCTATAAATAATTTAGCGGACCTATTTACCAAGCCTTTGACAGAAAAGATATTTTGAAGACACTTGGATGTCATAGAGGTAGACACATATGGACTATCATAGTCTATTTGGTGCATATAGGAGATTGTTGGAATGCATACCCAAAATAGATAATGTTTTATTGTATTTGAGAAAAATTAATAAAATATTTCATTCACTAATGTTTGTTTGCTTACATATATACGCACATTAAGGTATAACTATGTTAGTAAGTAATCTACATGATTGGGTTGTACTTTCAAAGTAAGGTATAGATAATGGGCTACTAACATATAAGTGAAAATTTATTCTTGATCGATTGATGAAGTTGGGCACTTCATCAAGGTTTAGGTCATTACACTATAATTTCTAAATGGGAAATGGTTTAACTTTGACAAGTGACTAGTCTACTCACGCCAATAGTGTAAGCATATTTAAAATACGTAGAATTGGACCACGCGATAACAATCTTTATAAAAGTACTAAAATAAATAAAGAATGGTTTATCGCTGCTATTGTGTGGACAAGTACCTTAAAACTTGAATACAAGTTGGTAGTCTGGTGAAACTGGACTTGTACACTTTGATGTATGATATGTGAGGTCTTATCGCAAAGTCAATAACCTTATACATTGGGTGTATTGTGAAACCCCACCTAAAGCCAACCCTAGAGTAAGGGGGGGTCGGGATACATATCATATTATCTTGCATGAATATATATGTTTTTGAATGATTTTATGTGCTTTAGAATAATGATTTATAGGTTAAAAGCCTTAGTTATGCTTTTTAAGTAGAAATGGTAAAATGGTAATTTTGCTTGAGGTCAAAATAGGAAGATAGCTTAAGGATTAAATAAGAAGAATATTTGGGTGAGAAAATAAGAACAAGAGTTGATGTGGTTTAGTGGTTAGAGCTTTGAAATTAATCTCTAAGGTCATGACTTCAAATACCATCATTGAAGTTTTTATCATAATTATCTTAATTAAGTTTGAATTTTTGGTTTTCTTGCATTCCATAAAAATAGGAATGTTGTCCAAGGGGAGACATGAAGGGAATGTCCTAATCCTATCCATATGTCCTAAAAAGAATTCTAGAAGAATTCTTGTCCTTTTATTACCTCTAGCTTGTCCTAACCTCTTCACCAATTAAATTTGTTCAAAAATTTATCCGAATGCATGTTTTTAATTGTCGAAAATTCAGCAAGAATTCTTGGTTTTTAAATTTCGAAAATGAATCATGGAAGGTTGGAGAATTGACTGAAAATAGGAGAGGAGTTAAGGAAGGTTCCCAAGTGAAATTAATTTCCATGGTTGAACCTTTAAACTCCACTCTATAGTGTTTATATTCTCCATGAAAGAAATCTTGAAAATTTTTAGATCCTTGAGCAGCCTACCCTTTGAAAATCTCAGCCCTTTTTCTTACACAATTGCTACCAGAAAAATGGCCAATCTAATTCAGCTTGAAGACCGAAATTCCTATGCAAAAACCGGACTGCTCAAAATTGCACAAACCAGAAAAATAATCTGGGCAGTTTCGCTGCATAGCAGCCTAAAATCGAAGTTGTTTCTTCTGCCTTCAAACCAGTAAAATACGTCTACTTTTCCTCCATAAAGAAGGATGGAAACCATCCTTAAAGGACTCTCAAACAACTCTCAAGAACCCCTACAAGTTGGGCTAGAAGATTGCAGAAAATTGCATAGAAAATTTCAGCAAATTATTCAAATATAACCAGAAAAATTCCAACCTTGTTCCTTTCAAGCCTTGGCCGAAAACCACCCTCAAACCTCTATAAGTTAATCCTTGTTCAGCCATGCACTGAACACCATTACCCCTTTCATTGACCTTGCACAACTAGACTCCATAACCACACCTCAAATTTCTCCTACAATCACTCCAATCAAACTTCCATTTGAATTTCAAAATTTCCAGCATTTGTTCCATGAAAACACCCTTGGATTAGGCTTCATAACCAAAAATTCTTCTGCCATTGAACTCAAAAATTTGGCTAGCCTTAAAGCTCCATCAACGCTCATTCATTTCAGCAAAACACAGCAGTCTAGTCGGCTCCATTGCAGCTCCAAGAAACCTCCATCAATCAAACACCATTAACATATCTTCTACCTCAAAACACTCCTCAAATTTCTTCATTTGAATTTTAAACAACCAGGATTTCTCTTCCCCCCCTACACTGAAAACCAAAATCCCTGAACTCCCTCAATCATTTGGCCAGCACTCTCCAGAAATTCATCGAGCATTTTCCTTCTAATTCTCTCAATTTTCACCAAGAACACACACTACCTTTCTTCAAGCCAAAGACCACTCTAAACACCTCCAATCCCTCTTAAAAACTCTAGAATACTCCTACATACTCCCTAGAGTTCATTTCTGGAATTTATAACATCAAATCTCAAAAACAAAAATTGGCATTCGGATCAAAACCAGATTTTTCCCTCGAAGTCTCAAGAACATCATCAAGGTAACCAAGAACAACTCTTTTGTTCATCTCCTTCCCTTCAACCTTTAACATATCATGCTAATGCTCTCTCTCTCTCTCAGCTGAAATGGTTGTTACAACCATGGCTGTTTTCTTTCTCCTTTCTTGGACAATTCAAGACTCTCAAGCGCATGGACCTTCTTAAATCTTCATCGAGATAATCATCAACCAAGTATTTCTCCTTAACCTTTATTTTTAATTCTAAATTCATGTCTCTTAGATGTTGATAGAAAGGATAGAATATGAATAGGGGATTGAGTATATGCATATGTATGAAGGGGTTGAAATTGGAGCATAAGAATGGATGATCATGATTAAGCTATATGAATCTTTTTGAGAATCGATGTATGTTCATCATGTCTTAAGAAATTATGAATGTTTAAGCATGCTAGATGTTATGCCGCCTTTGATGAATAGAATTTTATGTTCTTATTTTCATTGAAGTCATGAGTATGATTATACTTAGTAGAGATTTGACCATGTGATAGTAGGTATGGATTAAGCCTATGTTCATAAATAGAATAGGTTGTTGATTGATGTTAGAGTATATGTTCATGAATCTTATTAGCAATAGGAAAACTAATGTTCATGACCTTGTTAATCATAGGCTATTTTAATTAGAAAATTTTATTATCCTAATTAAAATTATTACTATATTTTTCCTCCAAAGATTTCGAAATTCCTAGGAAGTTTTGGAATTGGAATATTAAATGAGATAGTGATATTTTATTAGCCAAATAAATGATATCTTTTATTAAGAAATAGTATATGTGTATAATAATAATTATAAAACCTTTTTTAAAAATAATAATAAGTAAATATTAATGACCTTGTAGTCCATTTATTAATTTGTTATCTATTTATCAAAATTTAATAAAATTTATTTATTATTAATTTTATTATGTATTAATTATTAATTAAGAGATTGGTAATAATTTATTATTTATTTTAATAACACTATTTAAGAATTATCATTTATTAATATCATCTAGGACTTAGGGTTCTTCAATTATTAAACCCTAGTTTATTTATTAACAGCAACACTCAAGATTTGTTATTTGAACCTATAACTTATTAGTAATTATTTTATAACCCCAAGTTATTTTAACTTATCAAGATAGACTTATTATATAAAATCCTTTATCATCTAGCCTTAAAGCTTATGACAGTAGGGTCATGATTGTAATAAGTTGAACTAGAATTATTTATGTAAGCGAGTATAGTTTGAGTATAACCTTATATCTTGTGTTTACCCTAGGTGGGGTTAGGTCAGCCTTGGAAGATTTTTGAATTTGAGCAAGCAAAGGATCAAGTAAGCTCCTGCATAAACTTGTTTGAAGACAAAAGATTACTATGGCAAGCCAAATGTGATATGTATGGACACTCATTTTGTAAAGGCGATTAAGGACTGTTTTCCTTTTTATTTCAGTCAAGCAAATCATTTGAAAATTTAAACAAGTAGTTTTGCACAAATACTAAACTCTTTCTAAAACCCAACTTTAACAAGAATTTTAGAAACCCATAATTGCTATTTCCAAGTAAATCAATGCCTTATTAGTTTTCTCCCATGTGGGACAATCAACGTTGAGTACTCAATAAAGGTAGACTACTAGGACTAGTCTTTGAAGGGTTAGGGCAAGTCTCTCAGTAGGTGGCCACCTCTGAGGGGTGAGTCATTCCTGGATAGGATGCCAGTTCGGTAGGTCATGCTGGTCTAAGCTAGCAAATTTCAGTCATGTGGACTATATATTTCCGGAGTGGACAATCAGTAAGTTTGGGTGTAGAGATGGAGGAGTATCTCACCCGGTAGGTCGTTCACCTACCTTTTGTCAGTCTGCACAAAGTGTGGCATTCTGACCGTTATATGGTCATGGGGCCCATAGTGTGGTAACCTATGGCTACCTATTTGAGTGGTTGTATTTATTGTGCACATGTATGGTTTTGAAAAGCAAAACACCACTCTTTATTTTTAACATTTATTTACTGATTGCCAGCACTTTCTCTTATGAAATTTTTCCCAACTTGAATACATGAACTATTTTACCTGAGACACTCAAAGCACACATGGGCTTACCGAGATTTTATCTCATCACCTTTTATGCCATGTTTTCAGGTCGATCCTGCTTTGGAGATGAATAGCCAGATTTGTTGCCTATGCTTTGAAGACTTTATGTTATTTTTCTTATGTGTTGTTTTGAGAGATGGTAGTAATCAATTTATTTTGGATTTGTTTATGTAATTTTTGGGTTGTAATAAGTTCAATTTTAAGGTATTAATTTTATTTTCTTTTATGTGACCTAGTTATAAAGGCCCCTTGTCCTATGGACAGGGTGACATCCTCGGCCCTGTTGGACCTAGGTAATGGGGTGTTACATGTATAACTCTTGTTAATTAAGATGGATTTATACAATAGAGTTTCTAAGCTTCATTACGTGAAGAAATCACTCTATTGTGATTGTCCAGGATAATCTAAATAATCTAAGGCTTTGACAAATGTAATTAAGTATGTATGCTTTTGCGTAGCTCTTCGTAAGAAGTGAAATACATACTGTTGGTAATAGATTATCAGACTTGTTATCAAATAATAGTAGTTGTCATTGAGAAATGTGTTAGTGCATTTTTTCTATCTCAATGACAGGTGTTACATGGAGGGGTTGATAGGGTCTAAATTAGTCATATTTTTCCTAGTTATTTGAGGTTCTTTGTAATACATTTTATTCAATAACTAGTCATATTCCTTCATATTTGAGATTTTACCCTTGGAAAGGTATTTTGTTCTTTATTTTAGATTTTTACGATAAAACAAAACAAAAATGTTGCAAAACAGAGGAGAGGCGGCGTCGGCTAGGACCCTAGAACCAGCGCCAGCCAAGCATTAACGAACTTCGAAGCGACGAAAAAATTGGTGGAATAGAGTAGAACAGAACCAAGGTGGCGCCGGCTGCATTCTGAACACATTGTGAAAAATTAGAAGAAAAATCGGCGAATGAGTGGAGAAATAGAACACAACCGGCGCTAGCTCAAAGAGTTAAGGCGGCGCTGGCTGTGCCCTGAAGCTAAGGCGGTGTGTGATTTTTCTACGCGATTTTTAGTAATCTGAGGAGTTTTAGTATCTTCCAACTTCTACTTGGCCAAGAACTTTGTACCTATGAGTTTAGGCACTTCCTAAGCCTATAAATAGATGAAAAACACAAGGAAAAAGGGGAGAATTCATTGATTATCATAGAAGATTACTTAATCAAAGGAGGAATTCTTCAAGTTTAAGGAGGGTTGTACAAGAAGGTCTTCAAAGAAAGAAGAAGGAGGCTTGTCTATGAGTTCTTTCTTTTACTTTGTTTTCTTTTTCTTGGACAATAATATGTTAATTGTTTTATTATAATTTGACATTGTTTTAGATATTCATGGTATTTAGAGGTATTTGATCTTTTGATTAATTGATTGTTCTTCTTTGCATTTAATTACTTGGGCTGATTGCGAGATTGATTGATTGTTACTTTCTATTGACTTGCTTGAAAAAGGGGTTGGTGGTGGTTTTAATTCATTGGTTTCATAGTTGTTGTCTCTTAACTTGCTTGAAAAAAAGGGGTTAATTTCTAAGAACTGGTAATTAAAGGTTAATTAATGTCTACCAGAATATGGATTCATTGGTTAGTTTCATGTTTTAAGTTTGCCAGAATATGAAAATTTAATCAATGATTGTGTTCAATGCATCTTTTGGGTAAGACTGGTTGAGACAGAACATGTGATACTAAGTTACCTAGAAGATAGGGATTCATGGATTGAAAAAGAAGCGAGTTTATCTTAATCATTCATGATGCTAAGGGAATAATTAGTTATGATAATGGTTGAGTTCTTTAAGGTCATGTTTGTCTAAACAATAGTTTGAGTTACATACTTCTTCATCCATGACATGTATATATTTTGATTTTGATTTTACTTTATTTTATTTTTCTTTTTATTTGTTTTTCACTTTATCTAGTCGATTAAACAATGAAAGAAAGGTAATTAATGTCTACTTGTTCCTTGAGGATCGACACTCGTTTGAACCTTATGCTCGGTTAATGATGAGTACGCTTGCTCATATGTGTGACTTGGTTTGAATGTTTTAATTTAAACTTGATTAGGAATGTTCTTAGTTGTTGTATGATTTTTTATACCCAAGTCCAAACACATCAGGGGTATTTTCTTCACTATATCTGTAGGTCGAATACACTGCACTTGTAATATTATTCTTGGAGTTAATATTTTTATATGATGATAAATAGAATATTTAAAATAATAAAATACAATAATTTGTTAGTATAGGTATTTTGGTTATTTTAGTAGCCAAAATAATATGTTTTTTGGTCCCTAGAGTGGCTTAAGTAACCTTAGTAAATTTTGTTAGGATTGTGCCAAGAAGCAATCATTTGCACAATGTATTTTATACATTAAATCAGTAAAAATCATTCTTTATCTTTCATTTTCTTTGTTTCATGATAGGGACTAAAATCACCATTATTTTCCTAGTTATTTGAGGATGTTTTGAGATACATTTGTTGCAATAACTAGGCATATTCCTTCACTTTTGACATTTTTCTTGTGAAGAGTATTGTTTGGAAAATTTGTGCAGACAAAAAGTAAACAATTCCAAAATATACTTGGCATCAGGCCAAACCAAGGGACCAGGCATTGGGTCCATTCTGTTTGGCAAGCAAAAATCTAGAGGAAGAATTGATTATACTTGGCGCCATGTGGATCGAAGGCACCCGGCACCAGCCCTGCTCTGGAAGGCGAAAATTTTGTGCACGAATTTGAAAATTTTTCAAAGATTTCAGTATTTTCTAAGTCCTACTAGGCCAAGATCTCACAAGTAAGGAATTTAGCATCTAAGAGGTCTATAAAAGTAAGAGAAAGCACAAGATATAGAGGATATAGAAAGGTGGATCCACAAGATAAAAATTCGAAAAACTAATTAAAGGAGGAATTCATCACATGAAGAGGGATTGTTTAAAAGAGTCTTTAAGGGTGAAGAAAGAGGCTTGTTTATGAGTACTTTCTTTTATCCTTGTCTATTTATTTAGTTTTTTTTTTTTTGTTAGTGTTATTGTTAGTGTTGTGCCTTAGAAGCAATCATATGTACATTGTATATGACACATTTTATTTTAATAAAAGGCATTATTTATCTTACAGTTTCTTTTGTTTACATTAAGTAATATAACTATTCGATAAAGTCCCTAGTACAACACTGTGTTAAGGAAATCATGATAGAGATCATAATATGAGATTCCCACTACACTGGATGGTGTTGGTACTTAAATAGTCCCTAGTCTTAGTATTAATGAGACAGGACATTATTAATGCATTAGGACTAGCATGTGTTAGACTTCCTGATTTGATCAGGTGGTGGTTCTCATAACCGTGAGTATTGAGAAACTCAAAGTTAACACATGGATGCTTGTTGATGGAACAAGTTCATTTGATGACCTAGCTTTGAGAAAATCACATGGATAACTATTTAGTGCCAGTGATATAATCTCAATATAGCAAACGTGCAAGTATCCTTAGACTTGAGATCTCCAAGGTACTTTGTTTGCTGAGTCTTGTACATTGATTCCAATCTCCGGAGCTCAATCGAGGGCCACCATGGGATGGATATTGGGTACATTGTGAGGTAAACGAAAGTAGTTAAGAGGGTCAATAAAGGATTCACCATCCTTAATAGTAAGGGCGAATATCTCACGGCCACTTGTAGGAATTACTACTCGAAAAGTCCTTGGCCAAGGCAAATTGTGTATTTGAAATAGTTTCAATTGATACACATCTAGAGTAGTGGGTTCCTGGTACAAGTACTATTATATTCGGGCCAGAATTATTTCTGGAGGGAGTTGACAGTAATTCTGTACTCTAAACCGAATGAGATACTGTATGGTGAAATGAGTTAATTGCATTGAAGTTTGTTATTGAAGGGTTCATGTCACGCCACTTGACATCCAGGACTCTTTGGTGGTCATGATGTGTTGCTAGATACCGCTCTTGATTTGGGAATATGGGTATTGACTATGACGAAACCTTCTCGCCAGTGGACAAGTTGAAATCCATTAGGATACTCCTAGCCATTGTTACTCATTATGATTTTGAGATTTGGCAAATAGATGTGAAAATAGCTTTCCAAAATGGAAATTTGACTGAGGAAGTGTATATGACACAACCTGAGGGTTTTACATCCAATGATAGCACAAAGGTGTGTAAACTGCAAAGGTCCATTTATGGATTTAATCAAGCTTCTAGGAGTTGGAACATCCATTTTGATGAAACAATCAAAGAGTTTGATTTCATTCAAAATATGGTGAGCCTTGTGTATACAAGAAGGTTAGTGGGAGTACAATCGTTTTCTTATTACTTTATGTAGATGACATATTGCTAATAGGAAACGATATACCTGTCTTGCAAATGGTTAAACTTTGGTTGTCCAAACAATTCTCTATGAAAGACCTTGGAGAAGTAACCTATATTCTTGGAATAAGGTTCTATAGAGATAGATCCAAAAGGTTGGTAGGTCTTTCGCAGTCTACATACACAAACAAAGTGCTAATGGGGTTTAGCATGGATCAATCCAAAAAGGGATTCTTACCTATGTCACAGAGTGTAAGCCTTTCAAAGTTGATGTCTCCTAAGACACAAGTTGAAATGGATCACATGAGTAAGATTTCATATGCTTCAGCAGTTGGATCTATCATATACGCTATGTACAATGCTTGATGTATTTTATGCTTTCAGTTTGACGAGCAGATACCAATCTTACCCTGGTGAGGGTTATTAGGTAGCTGTAAAGAACATCTGTAAGTACTTACGAATGACTAAGGATGTGTTCTTAGTATACGAAGAAGGTGATTTGAAAATAAACGAGTATACTGATGCCAATTTTCAATCTGACAGAGATGATTTCAAATCACAATTTGGCTACGTGTTTACGCTGTACGGAGGGGCAATAAGTTGGAAAAGTTCCAAACAAGAGAATATTGCTGACTCTACAACAGAAGCTGAGTATATAGCCATTTCTGAAGTAGCTAAGGAGGCTATTTTGATCAAGAAGTTTGTGATGGAACTAGGTGTGGTTCCTAGCATTTTTGGTCTAATAACTTTGTATTGTGACAAAAACGGAGCCATTGCACAAGCAATGTAGCCACGGCCTCACCAATGATCCAAACACGTCCTGCGACACTATTATCTTATCTGGGAGATCATAGATAGAAATGATGTAAAGATTGAGAGAGTTCCCACATATGAGAACATAACTGACCCACTTACAAAAGTACTATCCCAAAAGAAACATGATAGGCATGTTAAGTCACTCGGTATTAGATACATGAATGATTAGCTCTAGTGCAAGTGGGAGTTTATTAGTGTTATGCCCTAAAGGCAATCACTTGTACATTGTATATGATACATTTTATGTTAATAAAAGACATTATTTATCTTATAGTTTCTTTTGTTTAAAATAATTGTTAGATAAATTCTCTAGTACAACTCTATGTTAAGGAAATCATGATAGAGATCATGATATGAGACTCCTACTATACTGTATAGTGTTAGTACTTAAATAGTCCCTACTCATAGTATTAATAAGACAGGACATCGTTAATGCGTTAAGACTGGTATGTGTTAGACTTCCTGATTTGAACAGGCACTGGTTCTCATATCTGTGAGTATTGAGATACTCATGCTTGTTAATCACCTATAGTACCCCACTAACGCCAAGAATCTTCAAATCTAGCCGACATTCTCTGGTTGTTTCCAATTGGCAATCGCTACCACTTTTGCTGGATCCACCTGAATGCCATCCTTAGTTCCTATATGCCCTAAAAATGCAACTGAATCTCTCCAGAATTCACATTTGCTAAACTTAGCATAAAGATAGTATGCTCTCAAATTTTCTAGCACCAACCTTAAATGTTATCCATGTTCTTTTGAACTCTTTGAATATATAAAAATATTATCAATAAAAATCACCAGGAATTTATCCAAATAAGACTGGAAGACACGAGGAATCAAATTAATGCAAGTAGTCAGGGCATTGATTAATCCAAATGTTATGGCCACAAATTCATAATGCTCATACCATGTATTAAACGAAGTTTTTGGTGTATAATCTTCACGGATGGACACCTAATAATACCCTTATCACAAATCTATCTTTGAAAAGCAATATGATCCTTAAAATTGATCAAACAACTCATCTATAAGTAGGAGGGAATACTTGTTTTTAATAATAAACTTATTCAAACTCCAATAATCGATGCATATTTGTAGGTTTCCATCATTCTTCTTCTCAAATAACATTGGGGCTCCCCCACGGTGAAGTAGTGGGTCTAATATATCCTTATCCTAGCACCTCATCTGATTGCTTCTTTTACTCCTTAATTTCTAATGGAGCCATCCAATATGGAGTTTTAGAGATAGGTTCAGCTCTAGGTATTAGATCAATAGTAAACTCCACATCTTGAGGAGGGGGTAAAGGTGTTAATTCATTGGGAAAAACATCTCCACCACATCAGTCGAAATATCCATATTATTCAAAAACAACACATCACATGGTAACATATAATAGCACATATCCTCCCAAATAATAAGTAATCATTTTCATCCTAATCAACAACATACAACAACCATTTTCATCCCCCACTTCTTCACTAACTAATCAAGCAAAGTCAAGCAAGTGACCAATTAAAATTTATATTAACATACTCCATATCTAAGTTTAATTTAAGAGGGAGAAATTATACCTTCTCAGTTTCTAGCTTTTTCTCTATTCTCTCTCTCCCGGTCTTTCTCTCTTTTCTTTTTTTTCTCTTTAGTTTTCATCCTTATTCTAGTTTTCTTCCTCTTCTCTGTTTTCTTTCTTCTTTTCTTTCCCTCCTTTATCTCCCTAAGTTCCAACCCTCTCTCTTACTTTTTTCTTTAATTGTTCAAACCTTGTATTTTGTCTCTGTGTCTTCTATTTATAGATGCTATGAGAAGCTTATCTGAGAAGATTTACAAGTTGATTTGGCAACTTTAGCAAAATGTCGAAGATTATGGAAGGTGACTCATGTATAGAATGTTTTAGATGTTGGGGATATGCCCTAGAGTCAATTTGTACTTATACAATTGTCATTATGTTTTATATAATAATATGAGGCTTTCCTTTCCATGAATAGTGAGTTTTGTTTTGTTGGTCATCAAGTACGTGACTTGATAGTAAAACCCTACAATGAATACAATGACTATTCTAAAGTCTGTCCTCGATCGATTATTATTATTGGAATAATAATAAATTAAGATTAGTATGTTTGTGACTTGATGGCTATGTTTTACTGGCCATGGATATTTGTGATATCGAGTCAAGACATAAATAAATGTTAGAGAACATTGTATTGGACATGACCCACTGTGAGAGTACTTCATGGAATATGTCATAAGTACTTTCTAGCCATAATAATATTGAAAGTCCTTCGACCTAAATTCATCATAGTTTCTTACTTGATAAATTCTATATTTTGACATTGTCTAAAGTTGTCTTTAACCGAGATAATAAATTAGACTACTCGTTGGATATAAAATAAATCAAGGAGAGGAATATGATTGATTGTGAAGGAATTTGTCCCTCTCAATTATGGGAGAGATATCCATGGGCCCCTTGATAAGTTAGACTCGTTAAAAAATGCATGGCCGTGCTCAAATATATCAATCTAAGATATTGATATCATTTGTTTGAACAGATCTACTATGAAATCAAGAAATAATTGATTAAGCTTAATAAGGATGACATGCTCCGTGCCTTATGCTTAATCTGGATATCGTGTGACAAAGGGACTAAATATAAAATTATGGTTTGGTTCAAAGAGATCACCGATCTTCATTTAACCTGGATAGTTATAATGTTTTGCTAGAAACCACTTATAACTTGTGGGCCATTTAAATACGATTTAGGCATGCTGCCAGTGTTAAATGAACCTATAGGGTCACACAATAAGCGAACTTGTTAGGTTATTTTTCTGGTGACCAGGTTCGATGAATCTGGATGATATCCAGATTATAAGAATTTGACTCGGTAAAATAATTAGTTAAATTACCGAGATAATGGCAGAATCTTATCATATCAGTTTTAATTTAATTTGAATTTAAATTAGAATATGATAAGATATGATTAGGGTTGGACTCTAAGAGGTTCGAGGGTTTTTTAAGAAAACCCTAGCCGTCTTTCGATAGTCCAATTTTTCGGTTGAGAACATTCGTGCCATTCTCTACCAGAAAAAAAAAACCTCTCAAACCCTAGGCGCTAGCACTCCCCGGGTATCGAGTGAGTTCGCGGTGTGTATCCGTAGAGGACGTTCGCATACTGCAGCGTCTGGTGATTGTTCGGGTCGAACGTACAACAGCGCAACCAGAATCGAAGGATTTTGATTACAGCAACCAGAGGTAACTCTTAAAGCTTAGATCTTCTTAATCGTTTACTTGGGTCCTCGGGAGGGATTCGTAGATGTTTTCCGCGTTTAGGAGTCCACGAATCCCAACATTTGAAGCTTATGGAGGCTTTTAGACTATTAGAAAACTTATAGACGCCATTAGAATATTATAGAAATATTTAGAATATAGTAGAAGTTTACATAAATGAATAAAGAATTAATATAATTAATATAATTAACATAATAATCTTAAAATATTTTTACTTTTTTAAAAGTTGTGGGTGCCACATGTAAATATTTATTAACTTTATTAAAGGTTGTGGGCCTTACAAGTTGAGTAATCAAATTGAATTTTGATTCTCATTTGAAATTAAAGTAAGTAATCAAATTGGATTTGTCTTCCAATAAAATATAATTTAATATATATAAAGTATAATCTTTCTAATACCCAAGGTTCAGGAATTGAGGAAGAAAATTTTGGGGGAAGCCCATAATAGTTGATGCACCATTCATTTTGGAGAAGTCAAAGTGTACTAAGATCTGAAGAAGTGTTTTGGTGGCCTAGAATGAAAAGAGATATTGCTTAATATGTATCAATATGCCTAACTTGTCAAAAGGTGAAAACTAAACATCAAAAGTCAGCAAGCTTATTTCAACAATTATCAATACCTATTAGAAATGGGAGTGTATAACTATGGACTTTGTTACTGGCTTGCGTATGAGTAGGAATCAAAAGGATGCAATTTGGGGGATTTTAGATTGCTTAACCAAGACCACTCATTTCATTTAGGTGAATGTGAAACATTCTATGGAAAAACTAACTCAAGTCTATACCCAAGAGATTGTAAGGTTACATAGTATACCCACGAGCACTATTTCAGATCGAGATCCCAGATTTACATCTAGGATTCGAGTTATATTTCAAGAATCTCTGGTAACAACTTTTAATTTTAGTATAGCCACACACCCGCAAACTGATAGGCAGTCAGAAAGGGTAATACAAATTTTGGAGGATATGTTACAAGCTTGTGTGCTAGATTTTGGGAATTAATGGATAGAAAGCCTCCTATTTGCAGAGATGGCCTATAATAATAGCTATTAAGCCTCAATAGGGAAGGCACCATTTGAGGCATTGTATGGGAAAAAGTGTCAAGTGCCATTGTATTGGAGTTGGGAAGAGAATGGTCCAATTAACTGTAATGGAGCTATAAGCATTCAGGCTATGGAAGATAAAGTAAAATTGGTGCAAGAGTGGTTGAAAGCTTCACAAAGTCGATAGAAAAGCTACGTCGATACCATGAGAAGGGATTTTGAATTTCGAATGGGAGAATTAGTATTTTTGAAGCTAATATCCAGTAGAGGAATTGTAAAACATCCTAAAAGGGGAAAATTAAGCGCACGATATTTAGGACATTTCTTGATTACTAAAAAGATTGGACCAATAGCTTACAAGATTGAACCTCTCGATGGTTTGACAAGGATACATAATGTGTTTCGTGTGTCGCAACTCAAGAAATACTATCCTGATCCTGAGCACATATTAAATGATAAGTTATAATAGTTACAGTTAAATTTGAGTTATGAAGAAAAGCCAGTGAGAATTTTGGAAAGGAGTATAAAGGAATTGAGGAATAAAAAGATTCCTATGGCTAAGGTATTATGGGAACATCATAGAGTACAAGATGTAATCTAAGAAATCGAAGGTTGGATAAAGAAAAGGTATCCAAAGTTATTATAAGGTACGATAATAGCAATTTCGAGGGCAAAATTTTATTTTAAGAGGGGAATGATGTAATGCCCCTTTTTTGTGAATACTATTGGTGAAGAAGGAATTTTACTCCAAAAGCCAGCATGCATTAAAATGTTCTTCCTATTATGTTATTCTATGTCTTTACTTTCTTGATGAGCAGTTATTTATCTGAATAATTTTTTATGAATAGTTGTTTGATTTGAGTATGTAAATATTGTTACCTTATGTGAATAAATAATAGATAAATTTACACATAGGAAAGTATTAAATATTACATTTTATGTTCGATAAGAAATATTTATTTCTATATATTATATTTTATTTGATAGATATACTATACATTTAATAAAGAAATATTATGTTTTATATATGCTATTATTATTCTTATTATGAATATCATTATTATTACTGCTATTATTATATTTATTTTCATTTTTATCATTATTATTTTTGTTATTATTATTCTTATTACTTTTATTATTGCTACTAGAATTATAATTAGAAATATATTATATTATATTATATTATATTATATAGGAAGACAAAACTAATTTGATTACTTACTTTATTTTTAAATAAGAAGCAAAATTCAATTTGATTACTCAACTTCTAGGGCTCACAACCATTAATAAAGTTAATAGATATTTGCATCTGGGATCCACAACTTTTAATAAAGAAAAAATATTTTAAGATCATTATGTTAATTTTATTAATTTATATCGTTATAACAAACCCTTGTCGTTTGGACAGCACGACATACGTATCCATTCGGGCCCTATGGTTGTGGGGTATTACAAATGGTATCAAAGCCTCAGTTTAGGCATACATTTCAACCTATTGGGTTAGTTACGGTCTAGTAGACAGTTAAGTTATGTAATTCAAAACTATCGGATTTGGATAAGATCGATCCTTAGAAATAAAAAGGATTATTCAATTAAGTACTAGATAAAGACTTGATGCTCGATAGTAAGAGAACGACTAAGGTCGATAGTGATATTGGAGTAATTTGCATTTGTGTTTATTTCCTTCAAAAATATTTGCTTTTATTAATTGTTTTGAATCTTTGACATTTTATGTGGTTAGTTTTTATTAATGATGTTAATTGACACTTATTTGCATTTATGTTTATTTTTCTACGTAATATGAACATAGTATGCATACATATGAATATTTTAGCCGTATGGATGTTTAAATTGTTATATCAATGGTATGGAGATGCCTCTGAAAACTCGTGCAGCTGTACGTAATAACAGAGGAGCCTCGATGGTGAATCAGCCAATCCGGCGAGCTAATCTGAGGGCAAACCCACCTCAGCTGAAGTTGAAAGAATTGAGAAATAAAAAGATTCCTATGGCCTAGGTGTTATGGGAACATCATGGAGTACAAGATGTAACTTGGGAAACCAAAGATTGGATAAATAAAAGGTATCCAGAGTTGTTATAAAATACGATATTAGAAATTTCGAGGGGGATTTATTTTTTTATTTTAAGAGGGAAAGGATGTAATACCCCTTCTTTGTAAATACTATTGGTGAAGAAGGAATTTTACGATAAAAGCCAACATGCATTAAAATGTTCTTCCTATTATGTTGTTCTGTGTATTTGCCTTCTTGATGAGTTGTTATTTATCTGAATAATATTTGATGAATAGTAGTTTTATTTGATTTGAAATGCACGCATAATTTATTAATGAAATTTAATATAGGGTTTCCAAATCATTTTATCATATGTATATGATTTATCAAAATAAAGCACGCTTGAATATGCATAATTATTTATGCTTTGAATTTCTTCATAATATTTTTAATAAAATAAACTAGTAGCTTCATAACATTTTTCTCATAAAAGAATTTTATTGAAAATATTGTATAGATTTGGGGACTTATCTTAAGTCCTAGCAATAGAAAAAGTGTTCAACCTATGTCTAGAATTCCAAGCCTTCGCCACCTACAAAAGCTATGACATAAACCGGACATATATCAATTTCCTATCATTATTATCAATCACATAGTTCCTCTCTTCATATACTACTCACATTATTAGATCATACTACTACTACATTTCTCCTATCTTATATTTCACAACTTTGTCACCAACAAACATATAACAATTATCAACATACACATAACATATACTTCTCTCATATGTTCATAATAGCAGCAACCAAAATATAATAATTCAAAGTGCCCCATAATTAGGTTTAGCATCTTCCTTCTAAGATGTTATGTATGCAATATGTTCAGATATTTTGAACAAGTATATGTGTGTGTGTGTGTGTGTGTGTGTGTGTGTGTGTGTGTGTGTGTGTAATATAATTAGAATCACATTGTCCCATGAAAATAATATTTTTCATATATTTATAAGAAAACTGCTATATAAATATATGTGATAGGGGCTAAACTCACCATTAATTTTCTAGTTATTTGAGGTTATTTTGAGATACATTTATTGTAATAACTAGGCATATTCTTCCTATTTGACATTTTACTTGTACAAAGTATTTTTGACAAAATTTTTCAGATTTGAGTTAAATTTGAGTAAAATTGGAGAAATTCCAAAATGCACCTAGCACGGGTCCCAGCCAATGGTCTAGGTGTTGGGTTCATTCTGGTCAAGTAGAGGAAACAGAGCAAATTTCAAGAAGAAAATAGAACAGTCCTGGCACCAAGTGGGTCGACTGGACCAGATGCTGGGTCCACTCTGGAAGGCAAAAATCCTATACACGAATTTAGGAATTTTTCAGTGATTTTGGTATTTTCCAAATCCTACTCGGCCAAGACTTCCCAAACTGCGAATTTAGCATCCAAGAGGCCTATAAAAGTAAGAGAAAACACGAGGAATAAAAAGGTGAATCCAAGAGCTAAAATTCCAAATGCTTATTGAAGGAGGAATTCACCAAATCAAGGAGGGTTATTTAAGAGAGTCTTCAAGGAAGAAGAAAGAGGCTTGTCTATGAGCGCTTTCTTTTATTTTTGTTTTCTTCTTCTTAAAAAATTATGTATTTAATGTTTGTATTGTAATTTGACATTATTTTTGGGATTCATGATTTATTGAGTAAATTAAGCCTTTTGATCAATTGATTATTGTTCTTGGTATTTGATTACTTGTTTTTCTTACAGAGTTGGTTGATTAATTTTTGTTATTAACTTGCTTGAAAAAGAGGTTAGTAATGACTTTTAATTAATTTCATATTTGTTATCTCTTAACTTGCTTGAAAAAATGGTTAATTGTCTAGAACATAGGTGATCAATGGTAAGTTGATGATTGCTAGAATATCGATTCATTGACTAATTTCATGTTTTAAATCACCTAGAATATGGGGGTTTATATGAGGATTGATTTTAATGCATCTTTTGGATAAGTTAGTCGATACAAAATATGTTCACTAATTTAGTTAGAAGATAGTGATTCCATGGATTGCAAACGAAGTGGGCATATATTAAATCCTTCATAAAACCAAGATAATAGTTGATTGTGATATTGGCTAAGTGATTCATTATCATGTTTTCAAAAGATTCTGTCTAAATTGTAGATTTTCACATCCTTGAGTTGTATATATATCTTTATTTTTTTATTTTCTCACTGTATTTGGTCGGTTATATAATGAATGAAAAGTAATTAATGTGTACTTGTTCCTTTGAGGATCGATACTCGTTAATTCCCTATACTATGCTTGCAATGAGTATACTTGCTCGTCTGTGTATTTTGGAATTAATATTTTAATTAAAATTTGACTAAAGGATGGATTTAAATTTTATGATTTTTATGCACCTAAAATTTATGCATTAAGTTTTTGTCTTCGTTGCCAGGGAACAATATCATGAAAGTTTGGATTTTGTTGATTTAACCGTGTTTATATGTTTATATGTAAATATGTGAATATGTATATATGTTCCTTGTATGAATTGGTGCCATATGTTATTTTCTTGTATACTTGAATGTTAATATCCTCTATATGTTGTAATTACTTTTAACTTAATTTGTGAAAATGTACCTTAACTAACTAACTTGATTTCATATTGTAATGTGTATATATAATACTAATAAGTTATGTTATGTAGGTAAGATGGCCAATTGAAGCATGGGACGGTATCCTAACATGTCTGAAGGGATGACATCTTGACCATCCGACTCCATTACCTTAGAAAGGGTGTTAGGAAAATTTTCCACGCATGTAACTAAACATTTCCATGAGATAGATGACACATTGGCAAATTTCAAGATATGATTAGAAATATGGAAAGGCAAATTTGGTTTTTGAAGGATTTAGTGATAAAGCCGCCATTATGGGTAGAAACACAACATGATTCAGTAGTCATTACATTAAGAAGTAGTAAGAAGCTACCCAATCCTCGCACAAAACCAGTACCATCTAAAGAAGATGGGCCAAAACCAACCCCTCTATTTGAACCTTTTGAAAAACAAACTAAAAAACTAGATTTTTAGCCACTAGTACCCTACCCCAAGCACATCCACAAAGCAAGAAAATATGCACAATTTGACAAGTTTTTTGAAATATTCAAACAACTTCACATAAACATTCCACTTAGCGAGGCCTTGATATACATGCCCAAATATGCAAAATTTCTCAAAAGCATGCTTGTTTACAAAAGAGGTTAGAGAAATTATCCATTATGGTTTTAAATGAAGAATGCTCAGCTATTCTACAAGATCAAAGGACTTTGCCATGAAAAGAAAATAATCTAAGGAGTTTTTCTATTCCTTGTCTTGTTGGGACTCTTATGTTTTGTAATGCCTTAGTAGACTTAGGTGTTAGTATTAATCTTTTGTGATATAAAACTTTTAGAAAGCTAGGCCTAGGTGAACCCAAGCCCACTGGGATGGGTATTCAACTTGCGGATAGATCTATTAAATATCCTAGGGGAATAGTGAAAGATGTATTGTTCAAGGTGGATAGATTCATATTTCCTATGAATTTTGTTATTCTTGATATGGATGAAGATTCTAAAGTTCTTTTAATCCTAGGTCGACCTTTTCTAGCAACTACCAAAGCATTAATTGATGTTTACAGAGGAAAATTAACACTTAGGGCTAGGGATAAGGAAGTCATTATCAAAATCCATAAAAGCATGCAACATCCCATTTCTTATGATGATTCTTGTTTAAGGATTGGTATTCTTGATGAACCTACCTTTGACTTTGTGTAGGAATCATTTGTCCAATCCTATATGGAACAATCTATTGCATATTTGGAGGATTTAAATGAGGGCCCAAAGTTGGAAAATTTTGAGGAAATTGAAAAAAGTTGTTTGGGAAGGATGAAATCATCCATTGAGGAACCACTGGAATTGGACTTGAAAGACCTCCCCGAGCACTTAGAATATGCATTTTTAGCAGAAAGTGAAAAATTGCCCATGATCATAGCAAAAGACCTTACTAATGATAAAAAGACTAAATTGGTAAGTCTATTGAGAAAATATAAGGGAGTCATTGCATGGAAAATCATAGATATTAAGGGAATTAGCCATTCCTTTTGTACTCACAAAATTTTATTGGAAGAAGAAGCCAAACCCGTAGTACAACCCCAACATAGGTTGAATCCAAACATGAGTGATATGGTAAAAGGTGAGGTGATTAAACTCTTAGATTCTAGCATCATTTACCCTCTTTTCTTATATTATTTGCATTAGTCAAACACAAGTGGTAGAAAAGAAGGGAGGAATGACTGTGAGCCTAAATGAAAAAATGAGTCGATCCCAGAGATATTGGTAACCATTTGGAGGGTTTGCATTAATTATAGAAAATTGAATGAGGCAACTAGGAAGGACTATTTTCCTCTAATTTTCATTGGCCAAATGTTAGAAAAGTTAGCCGGCATGAGTTTTACTATTTTTTAGATGGTTTTTCCAAATACTTTCAAATTCCTATAGCACCGGAGGATCAAAAGAGGACCATCTTTATATGCCCTTTTGGTACTTTTGCATATCGATGCATGCCTTTTGTTCTTTGCAATGGTCCTAAAATTTTCCAAAGATGTATGATGGCTATTTTTGAAGGATATGTGGGAGATATTATAGATGTCTATGCGGATGATTTTTCTATTTTTGGTGATTCTTTTGACTCGTGTTTGGCCAATTTGGAAAAAGTGCTTCAAAGGTATAAAGAGACCAACCTCATGCTTAATTGGGAAAAATGCCACTTCATGGTGGAAAAAGGTAAAGTGTTGGGACGCAAATTTTCAAGAAAATGTATTGAGGTTAATAGGGCCAAGATTGAGGCAATTGAGAAACTCTCTTCTCCAACTTCCGTGAAGGCTATTTGAAGTTTTCTTGGTCATGCAGGTTTTTATAGGAGTTTATCTTCAATTTCTCAAAAATTTCTAAACCCCTTATTTCTTTGCTTGAGAAAGATACTATTTTTTTTTAAAATGAAAAATGTCTAAATGCTTTCAATGTGCTTAAAACGAATTGATCAATTCTCTTATTTTAATTACACTGGATTGGTCTCTTCCTTTTGAATTAATGTGTGATGCAAGTGATTATGTAGTGGGCGCAGTGCTTGGATAAAAGAGGAATAAGAACTTTCAGCCAATTTACTATGCAAGCAAAACTCTTACAGCGGCACAAGAGAATTACACTACAACAGAGAAAGAGTTGCTTGCAATAGTATTTGCTTTTGATAAATTTCATTCTTATCTTGTTTTGTCCTAAGTCATTATGTATACGGATCATTCTTCCCTTAAGTACGTACAAACCAAGCATGATTCCAAATCAAGATTGATAAGACGGGTTTTATTATTGTAGGAATTTGACTTGGAGATTAATGACAAAAAAGGAGTGGAAAATTTAGCTGTGAATCGCTTATATAGGTTAGAGAATCCCAACCTTGAGCTATTGGCTGAAGGAGACATCAATGGCACCTTTCTGGATGAACAACTTCTACTTATTGATTGTGAGATTTCTCAAACACCTTGGTATGCAGATTTTGATAATCACTTGGTTGCAGGAATTGTTCTAGAAGATTTCACTGCCCAACAAAAGAAGAAATTCCTCTCTAAAGTAAAACATTACTTTTGGGAAGATCTATAATTGTTTCGGTGTTGTGTGGATCAAATCATTCGAATATATGTAGATTCCGTGGAAAGTACAAATATCTTGAAACATTATCATGAAGGGCCTGTGGGAGGCCACTACCAAGCTAATAACACCGCAAGAAAGGTGCTTGAGTCCAGATTTTATTGGCCTACACTTTTCAAGGACTCTCATAGGTTTGTTCAAAATTGTGATAGGTGTCACATACAAGTAACATTTGTAAATGAAATGAGATGCCCTTACAAATTTTTAAATCTTGTGAAATTTTTTACTGTTGGGGAATTGATTTCATCAGCCCTTTTTCTAGTTCATTGAATAACAAATACATCTTGGTTGTGGTTAAATATGTAACAAAGTGGGTGGAAGTGTAAGCCTTGCCTACTAGTGATGCGTGGGTTGTAGTAAAATTTTTTAAAAACTTTTCACCCAGTTTAGAGTGCCTAAGGTACTCATTATTCATCGGGGAACACATTTTTGTAACACCCAATTGGATAAAGTTCTCAAATATTTAGGGGTTACTCATAAGTTCGCCACCCCCTATCATCCCCAAACAAATGGCCAAGTTGAGGTAGTTAATAGAAAATTAAAAAGAATCTTGGAAAAAAAAATGTTTAATTAAACAAGAAAGGATTGGAGTTTGAAGCTAGATGATACTCTTTGGGCTTATAGGACTGCTTGTAAAACTCCTCTTGGTACTATCCCTTATCGATTGGTGTATGAGAAATATTGTCATTTACTAGTAGAAATTAAACACAAAGCTTATTGGGCTATCAAACTTGTTAACTTCGATCTTGAGCTTACTGGACAATCTAGGTTACTTCACTTGAATGCCTTGGTTAAATTATGCATGACTGCCTATGATAATTCTCTTATCTATAAAGAAAAGGTGAAACAATAGCATGGCAAACATATTGCTCAATCCAGGGAGTTTAAAGTGGATGATCAAGTGTTGTTGTTTAATTCTTGCCTACGACTCTTTCCGAGTAAGTTAAAATCAAGATGGTCGGGGCTGTATGTGGTAACTAAGGTTTGTCCTTTTGGTATACTTGAAGTCTCTCACCCATATAATGGTACTTTCAAGGTCAATGGAAATCGGGTAAAGTACTATTTTGGTAAGACTATGGACACCGTGGATCATGTGGATGTTTTTCTCTATGAGCTATAATTCTTCTTCCGGATCCTGTGTATATTTTTCATACCTGTTGTTTTTGTTTTCCTTTTTCATTTGGGTTATTTTCTTGTTCTTTTTATAGATTTATGTTTTCTTTGTTTTATTTTTTTTTTAAATTAGGACCTCTTGTGCCTTTTCTTGTGACTACTTCTTGTGGTGGATTCGAACATAGTGGGCTTACAATGTAAGGTAAGTATTTTCTTCTCTTTCACTTTCTAAAAAAATTGATTTTGGTCTTCTTAGCTGTACTTTTATTGTTATATTTTTGGCAATTAGGACAATATCCAGTTTAAGTGTGGGGGGAGAATAAGGTTGAAGAACTATTTTTTTCCATATCATTCTTCTAGAAAAATTTTCCAAATTTTTGAGGTTTTCATTGTTTAGCAAGGTTGTAATTCTTTTTTTGACTTAGGTATGATTTTTTGCTATTCATTTGGTGGATTTTTATGAAATTGGTTTATTAGATAAGATATTGTCAAGATCTGAGAATTTTGATTAATCTTGTTTATGCATTAGTGTTTGAATATTATTTGACTTATCTAATTTTAGTATGGAGGATATGATGAATGTGAGAAAGTTTATCAGCTAACTCTTGTATTATGAGTTTAAACATTGCTTTGTTTTGAGTTGTGATGAATGTGAGTTGATAAAAGATCGTTGAGAGGAAAGATTGTGGAGAATTGTGGAAAATTCAAGTGAGTTGAAAATTAATAAAATGAGTTGTTGTTTCCTTTTTGAAGATAAGAAAGAGTGTTGTTTTTGCTTGATATGGGGGCCAATACAGATAGTGAAGAGAAATCCACTTTGTTGAGGCTATAAATTCCTAAGAGCAAAAGAGAGGAAAGTTGTTGAAAAATATTGAGTGATGACTATAAGAGGGCTAATATAGTGTGTGAAGAGAAATCTATACACTTAGGACTATCCATTCCATAAGTCATTGAAAATTTTTTGAGAGAAAAAGATTGAAGTGCTTTCCTTACATCATGACCTAAGTTGTGCACTTTTTAGATTTATAATACTTGAGTTGGTAGATGGCTTGACTTATGTGATTCATGTTGTCTATATTATAATTTGAATGGTGAAATAATTTTCTTAGACTTAGGAATGCACTTGATTAATTTAACTTCAAGAGTGTTGTGATGTCTTATCAAATAATTCAAAGTTTGAATTGTTTTCAAATGGTATGAATGACAAGAGTTTTATCTAAAGGTTGAAGAGAAGTTATAATCCTTGCTATATTAAAATAATTTTGGAATGAGAGTGTTCTCTTGATGATTTTCTTGATTAAAGTGTTTTGCTTAAGGACAAGTAAAAGTTCAAGTGAGGGGGTATGTGATTGGGGCTAAAATCAAAATTATTTTCCTAGTTATTTGAAGTTGTTTTGAGATACATTTGTTGTAATAACTAGGCATATTCCTTCCTATTTGACATTTTGCTTGTAAAAAGTTTTTTTTGACAAAATTGTGCATATTTGAGTTAAATTCAAGTAAAATTAGAGAAATTCCAGAATGCACTTGGCGCCAGTCCTAGCTAATAGACTAGGCATCAGGTCTACTCTGGTCAAGCAAAGGAAACATAACAAATTTTAGGAAGAAAATAGAATAGACTTGGTGCCAGGTGGGTTTACTGCACCCGCTACTAGGTCCACTCTGGAAGGCGAAAATCCTGTATATGAATTTAGAAAAATTTCAATGATTTTGGTATTTTCTGAATCCCACTAGGCCAAGACTTCCAAAACTATGAATTTAGCATCCAAGAGGCCTATAAAACTGAGAGAAAACATAAGGAATAAAAAGGTGAATCCAAGAGCTAAAATTCCAAACACTTATTGAAGGAGGAATTCACCAAATCAAGGAGAGTTGTTCAAGAGAGTCTTCAAAGAAGAAGAAAGAGGCTTGTCTATGAGTGCTTTCTTTTATCTTTGCTTTCTTCTTCTTAAACGATTATGTATTTAATATTTGCATTGTAATTTGACATTATTTCTGGGATTCATAATTTATTAAGTTAATTAAGCCTTTTAATCAATTGATTATTGTTCTTTGTATTTATTACTTGTTTTTTTACAGAGTTGGTTGATTGATTGATTTTTGTTATTAACTTGCTTGAAAAAAGAGGTTGGTAATGACTTTAATTATTTAATTTCATATTTGTTATCTCCTAATTTGTTTTAAAAAAGGTTAATTGTCTAGAACATAGGTAATCAAATGTTAGTTGATGATTGCTAGAATATAGATTCATTGACTAATTTCATGTTTTAAATCACCTAAAATATAGGGGTTTATATAAGAGTTGATTTTAATGCATCTTTTAGACAAGTTAGTCAAGACAAAATATGTTCATTAATTTAGCTAGAAGATAGTGATTCCATGGATTGAAAACGAAGTGGGTCTATATTAAATCCTTCATGAAACCAAGATAATAGTTGATTATGATATTGTCTAAGTGATTCATTATCATGTTTTCAAAAGCTTTTATCTAAATGGTAGATTTTCACATCCTTGAGCTGTATATATATATATATATATATATATATTCTTTTTATTATTTTCTCACTATATTTGGTCAGTTGAATAATTAACAAAAAGTGATTAGTATGTACTTATTCCTTTGAAGATCGATACTCATTCATTCCCTATACTATACTTGCGATGAATATACTTGCTCGTATGTGTATTTTGGAATTAACGTTTTAATTAAAACTTTACTAAGAGATAGATTTAAATTTGATGATTTTTATACACTCAAAATTTACGCGTCAATATGACTTAGCTACAAAAGAATATAAAGTATGATATATTGATATTATTCCAAAACAACACATCACATAGTAACACACAGTAGCACATATCCTCCCAAATAATAAGCAATCATTATTATCGCAATCAACAACACACAACAACCGTCTTCATCCTCCACAATTTCTTCACTAATTAATCAAACAAAATCAAGCAAGTCGCCAATTAAATTTTATACTAACATGCTTCTTGTACAAGTTTAATTCATGAGGGAGACATTATACCTTCTAAATTCCTTACATTTTTGTCTTTTCTTTTCGTCTTTTCCCTTCTCTCTCTCTCTCTCTCTCTAAGTCTTTCTTTCTCTTTTCTTTTCTTTCTTATTCCAGTTTTCTTCTCTTCTCTCTTCTCTCTCTTCTTTCTTATTTCTTTCTTCTTTTCTTTCCTTCCTTTAACTCCCAAAGTTTTCCCCCCTCTTTCTCTTACTTCTTTCTTCAATTTTTCTAACCTTGTATTCTATCCTTCTATTTTCTATTTATAGATGTTATGAGAAGTTTAGGAGGTGATTTGGCAACTTTAGCAAAGTGTAGAAGATTATGGAAGGTGGCTCATCACGTGTAGAATATTTTAGAAGCTTATAGAGGCTTTTAGACAATTAGAGAGGCTTATAAAAGCAATTAGAAGCATTTGGAATACTATAGAAATCTTTAGAATATAGTAGAAGTTTATAGAAATAAATAGAGCAATAATAAAATTAGTAAAATTAACATAATAAATTTAAAATATTTTTACTTTTTTAAAAATTATGAGTCCTGCATGTAAATATCTATTAACTTTATTAATGGTTGTGGGCCCTACAAGTTGAGTAATCAAATTGAATTTTGCTTCTTATTTGAAAATAAAGTATGTAATAAAATTGGATCTATCTTCCTATATAATATATACATGTATATATAATATAATATAATATAATATAATATAATATAATATAATATAATATAATATAATATAATATAATATAATATAATATAATATTTCTAAATATAATTCTAGTAGTAAATACATTATAAAGATTACGAAGATAAACTGAAACTCTCTTCCTATTATGAAAAATATTAAGTGGCAAAATTGAATTCGTCTTCCTCAATATAAAATAGGTTGAGTTGTAAATTTGAACTTCTCTTCTTAATATAAAGCATAATATAATAAAATATAATATTTCTTGATCAAATGTAATATATATATATATATATATATATATATATATATAATAGATCATTTCTTACTAGATAAAATATAATATTTCTTATGAAATATATTACACATAAAATATTTCATAAAAAATGACTTTTTTGAAAATAAAAGAAAATAACTTTATGAAATTCAAGAAACTTCTCAAAAGATCAAAAAGATAGTTAAAAAAAAAAAAAAAATCCTATTTTGGTACTGTTCAAGGTAGAATGTTACAATCTCCCCTCCTTTAAGAAATTTTATTCTCGAAATTTGAAAATACCTACAATACCATAATTTCTTACAAACCACTAATTGATAATATCTCCAAAAATCATAAACTCAAGATGTCAAACTTAAAATAGTCTAACTCTCTGATACCAATTATACTCCCAAAATTATTCACCTAAAATTTCTAATAGCATTTGTATCTCCCAAATCATTAACCTATACCTATGATATCATTTGTAACTCAAGTCAACATCTCCCAAAGGTATTCACCTAAAATCTCAACCTTAAGCTCTAATACTATCTGTAATACCTCACAACCGCTGTCTTTCTGGGATGTGTTGGGTATCTCAGGCTCGTATCGTATACGGTATAGCGAAAAATAAAATGAGATACCCTCCCAGGACCTGTCTATGTGTGAAAAACAAGACATAAAGTGAGTAAAGGTAATAGCTTTTACCTTTGGGTGATCGTCCGAAAAACAAAAATTTTCTTCTTCAAGTCGAGGCGCGATCCAGCAATCCTCATGATCAACCTCCACGTGAGTTGAACGTCTAATCACTATAATCACAGTGTGTGATTATCTCTAACAGTAATCCACATAGAGGATACACTCAAGCACCAAAATTTCCTGTGCTAGCAGAAATAATAATGGCTACTAGGGTTCTCTTGTTTTCAGCAAAACGAGAGGGAGAGAGAAGAAGGGAGAAACGTGTGACTTTGCTGGGGATTTCGTGTATCTCATCATCTAGGGTTTTCGTGTGTTATATCTACTATATATAACACGAAATTCCCTTCCCAAAACTAAGAATTCTAATCCTATTAGAATTCTCTAATTGTAATTGGAAACATCATGTTCTCACAATTACAACTTGGGCCATAAATTATAACTAATTATAATTTGTCCATAACAACTTCTCTTTCTCTCAATTAACCCCACTACATTATCAAATAACATCTTGAGTATATAATCCTCCATTGTGTGTGACCTATTAAGTTTCCCAGTCAATTGGTAGAGAACATGAATTAATCCACACGTATTTGAGATTAATAATCCATAATTAATTAGAATTAATCCTATTAATTCTAATCAGGATTGGTTTATTAATTCATCAATTAATAAACCCATATTCCCAAATCATAAGAAGTATCTAGCAACACATCATGACCACCCAAGAGTCCAGGAAGTCAAATGGCTTGACATGAACCATTCAATAACAAAATTGAGTGTAATTAACTCCTTTCACCATACAATATCTCATTCGGTTTGGAGTACAGAATTAGTGCCAACTCCCTCCAGAAGTAATTCTGGTCCGAATACAATAGTACTTGTACCAAGAACCCACTACTCTAGATGTGTATCAATTGGAACTATTTTAAATACACAATTGCCTTGGCCAAGGACTTTCCAAGTAGTAATTCCTACAAGTGGCCGTGAGATATTCACCCCTACTATTAAGAGTGGTGAATCCTTTATTGGCCCTCTCAACTACTTTCATTTACCTCACAATGTACCTAATATTCATCCCATAGGCTGCCCTCGATCGAGCTCCAGAGATTGGAATCAAAGTATAAGGCTCAGCAAACAAAGTACCTTAGAGATCTCAAGTCTAAGGATACTTGCATGTTTGCTATATTGAGATTATATCACTGACACTAAATAGTTATCCATGTGATTATCTCAAAGCTAGGTCATCCAATGAACTTGTTCCATTAACAAGCATCCATGTTTTAACTATGAGTATCTCAATACTCACGGTTATGAGAACCACTGCCTGATCAAATCAGGAAATCTAACACATGCTAGTCTTAACGCATTTATGATGTCCTGTCTCATTAATACTATGACTAGGGACTATTTAAGTACCAACACCATCCAGTGTAGTAGGAATCTAACATCATGATCTCTATCATAATTTCCTTAACACAGTGTGGTACTAGGGACTTTATCGAACAGTTATATTACTTAAAGTAAACAAAAGAAACTGTAAGATAAATAATGCATTTTGTTAAAAGCAAATGTGTCATATACAATGTACAAGTGATTGCCTCTATGGCACAATACTAACAAACTCCCACTTACACTAGAGCCAATCATTCACGTATCTAATACCGAATGACTCAACATGACAATCATGTTTCTTTTGGGATAGTGCTTTCGTAAGTAGGTCAGCTATGTTCTCATCCATTGGAACTCTCTCTCTATCTCTATGGTAAAACCAAGCGTGGTGATCCTCATGTGTATTTAGTGTAGACAAACACTATTGAGTTGGTCGAGTTTATAGAGATCTAGTTTAAAATCCTTGAGTGTGACCTTACGGTAGTGATGTAGATCTTGGTAGATCAAACCACTATAAATCTCTTGTTCCTCTTCCTTGCATTTAATTCTAATAGCTTGTAATGTTCTTTGCTCATGCTTTCAAGCATTCAAAAGAAATATTTGTAACTCTCACCAACCCATCTTTATTTTCGTATTAATTACACACCTCTTTGTCTCATATTATTCAAATCCTAGTTGTTTCCTTAAGGCTGCTCAAACTCTTCTTTGCATATCTAGTAAACTCCTCGATCTGAAAAACAAAAAGAGGACTTTGAAAATAGATTCTCTATGAGAATTTTTTAAAATTTTCCAAAAACCTAATTCACCCCCCGCCCCTTGAGGTTTTTTATTTGGTATTAGAGCATTGTTCTACTCTTCCTCAGCTAAACAGCTTTGTAGAAAAGACCCTTATAATAAATAACTCCTCTCTTCCCTATATAGAGGGATTTTCGACAAACAGACCTCCTTTGTTCACTGGGAGTAATTACACATTCTAGAAAAATTGCATGAAAATCTATGTTTGCTCAATTAATTTTGAGCTATGGAATTTAATTGAAAAAGGACCATATGTTATGTTCCTTCTTGAAATATTGAAGGTTGAATAGTTCAAAAATAGAGTGATGAATATGATGCTAAAGACAATGCCAAAATGACATTGAATTTTCAAGCTATAAACATTCTATGTTATGCCATTGATGCCACTGAATATAATAGAGTAAGTGGTTGTGATTTAGCCCATGATATGTGGAGATTGCCTAAAGTCACCCCGAATGGGACAAATCAAGTGAAGGAATTGAAGTTGGGGCTTTTGATTCATGATTATGAATTATTTACTACGAAGCCAAATGAGAGCATAACCGATATATTCACTAGATTCACAAAAATTGTAAATGGACTTAAGGCTTATGGGAAAAGTTATTCTCTTGGTGAACAAAATAGAAAAATTCTGGATGCCTTGCTAAAGAGCTGGCAACCTAAAGTTCTGACTGTGGAGGAATCAAAAGATTTGAAAACCTAATCCCCTGAAAAGCTAATTGGCTTTCTCTTAACTCAAGAAATGAAGCTCAAAAGGTTTTAAGAATTTGATGACAATGACAATGGTAAAAGAGGAACAACACTGGAAGTTGTTGATAAGGATGCTGATAGTAGTCAATCTAAAAGTGATGACGGAACTAAAGTAGATACCAAAGAATTGGCTGTGATTGCAAAAAAAAAAAAAAAAAAAAAAACAGATAAATGATAAAAATGGGGAACTTCAAAAGAGGAAAGAAGTTCGTAAAAAGGAATGGATAAACTTCATTTTTCAAGCCTCAATGCTATGAATGCAAGAATACCAAACACTTCATTGTTGTTGACTACCCAATAGCTAAAGAGAAAGAAGCCAAGATGCTCAAAAAGAAAAAGAAGGATCTGAAAACAAAGGAAGGAAAATGATTGATGGGAACTTAGGTTAAAAATGAGTCCAAATATAAGGAAAATGGAGATTCTAAAAATGAAATAACTAACATATGCTTCATGGCTGTAGAGGATAAGGTAAACTCCTCCCCATCTAACCTTGTAGCAGAATTGCATGATTCTACTTGTGATAATATTGATGATCCAAATGAACTTCTTGTTGATATGTTTGTGAGCTAAAAAGACTATTAAGAAGGAACAAGAAAATGAAGGAGAAAATTAATTCCTTATCAAATGAGAATGATAATCTGATAAGTGAGAATAAAACTCTTCCTGACTCTATGTGCTGCTTGAATGTTGAAAAAGAAATCATCTCTACTTTCTTGAACTATTCTACTCTTGAGAATAAATGCTTGTATGATAAATTCTCATCTCTTGAAGTCATGATCCGTGAGTTTGATAATATAGAAATGAAAGTTGATGATCTCACTACTTGTATTAAAAAATTCATTAATGGCCGAAGCAACCTGAATAAACTTCTTGGAGTTTAATGGATGGCTAGACATAGAAATGGCCTTAGTTACGGTAATAAGCAGAAAATAGGAAAACACAAGGCTTATTTTGTGAAAGCAAGCTCCTCGCACAAAAATTACACATGTTGCACTTATTGTGGCAAAAATAGACACAATGCATTTAGGTGTCATATTAGGAAAAGTATTAGATTAGGAATGAAAACTGCTTAGAGAATTAAAAGAATTATTACTAACCCTTATGGACCCAAGAAGGTATGGGTACCAAAAATCCTCTCCCAACTCATGTATACGTACATTCACTGGAGAAAATGAGCTTTACAAAGTGGTTCTTGGATAGTAGATGCTCAAGACACATGACTTGAAATGTAGCCCTATTAGAAGATGTTCAAGCTATAAATGATGGGTTTGTTACCTTTGGAGACAAAAAGAAAGGAAAGATACTTGGCATAGGTAACATTGGTAAACGATCTTCAACCATTATCAAACAAATATTATTGATTGATGATCTGAAATACAACTTTCTTAGCATTAGTCAATTATGTGACAATGGTTGCAAAGTTATTTTTGAGAAATATTCTTACTCTGTTATGGACAACTTAAGCAATGAAACAATTTTTGTTGCTAACCGTGTTAGGAATGTATATGTATTCTATCTTGATGATGTTATGGCTCATGATATCAGATGCCTTTTCGTGCATGATAATGATGGCTATCTTTAGCATAAAAGACTAGGCCATGTATCATTTGATTTGCTAAACAAATTGTCTTCAAAAGAGCTTGTTAGGGGACTATCCAAAATGAGGTTTGATAAAAGAAGAATATGTGAGGCATGCCAATTTGGAAAAGGGATCAAAACCTCCTTTCAGCCCAAGAAAATGATTTTCACATCAAAACCCCTTGAATTAATACATATGGATTTATTTGGACTGATGAGGACCATTAGCCTTGGTGGTAAGAGGTATGCTTATTTTCTAGTAGATGATTTCTCAAGATTTACTTGGACTTTGTTTCTTAGATAAAAAGATGAGGCATTCTCTAAATTTTCTAAATTACTCAAGCGTGTCGAAAATTCTCTTGAATGCAAATTGATTTCAATTAGGAGTGACAATGGTAGAGAATTTTGCAATAATGAGTTTACACATTTTTCTAATTGATAGGGGTTAAAATCACCATTTTTTTCCTAGTTACTTGAGGGTGTTTTAAGATACATTTGTTGTAATAACTAAGCATATTCCTCCCTACTTGACATTTTGCTTGTAAAAGGTGTTTTTGAAAAATATGTGCAGATTTAAGTAAGAATCGAGCAGAAAGTGCATAGAACCAGCATGTACTTGGCGCTAGGCTCAGCTAGTAGACCAGGTGCCGGGTATATTCTATCCCATAGCAGAGATTGAATGAGGTTTAGGGATTTTTCCAGAATAGACCAGGCACTAGGTTTGGCAAGTGTATATAGCGCCGGGTCCATTCTACGTGCTAAAGAAAAGATGGCAAAAAAAAAAAAAAAAGTAAAAGAGAGGAAGAACAGAGTGTACCTAGCGCCAAGTAGGTTGAAGGTACCAGATGCCAGGTAGGTTCTAGAGGCGAAAATTTTATACGTGGAATTAGGGCTTATCCAAGGATTTTAGTATTTTCTTATTTCTACTCAGCAAAGACTTTCTCAACCACGAAATGGGCATCCAAGATGCCTATAAAAGCATAAGAAAACACAAGGGTTTGGGATATACAACAAAATGAGATGAATTAAAGAGTTTAAATTCTTATTTTCTTATTCAAGAAGGAATTCACCCAAGCTAAGGAGGATTGTTAAAAGGGAGTCTTCAAAGAAGAAGAAAGAGGCTTGTCTATGAGTACTTTCTTTTCTCTTTGTTTTCTTTTTTCTTTAGCAATGATGTGATCAACGTTTTCATTGTAATTTAACATTATTTTAAGATTTATGATTTTGGATTAATTAGTTATTTGATCAATTCTTTATCATTTTTTTGGGTTTGATTACTTGAATTCATTGGTCATTGATGCGAGTTCTTCTAATTGACTTGAGACGATGATGTTAAGAGTTTCATTGCATTGATTTTATATTTGTCTAATCAAAATAGACTTGAGCGACGAAGTTATGGTTATAGGACTAAGTGATCAAAGATTAGTTGATTTCGCCTCGAGCAAAGAGTTATTAGCTAATTTCATGTTTATAAGGAATTAAGTCTAATGCATGTTTTGGTTAGGATTTGCTTGATTGGAAAATCTTTTAATCTAATCAAAATATAGGATTTCATAGATTGGGACATGAAGTAGGATTTACCTAAGTAGAATTAGGACGTGTGAGACGATTTTGATTTACTTTATATTCCTTCACGATGCCAAGATGATAATTAGTTGAGATAATTGCTAATTCGTTCATTGTTATGTTTTTTTAGGAGATTTGTCTAAATTGCATAAACCTATATCCTTGAGTTGTATATGTTTCTTTAGTTTTTTCTTTTTATTCTTTTCTCACATTATTTAGGTTGGTTAAATAATGAAAGAAAAGTTATTAGTATGTACTTATTTCTTTAAGGATTGATACTCATTAATTCCCTGTACTATGCTTGCGATAAGTATACTTGCTCATATGTATATTTTGGGACTAATGTTTTAATTAAAACTTGATTAAGGGATGGATTTAAAATTGATAAATTTATATACCTAAAATTTACGTATCAAGTTATTGGCACTGTTATCGGGGAACAATATCATGAAAATTTGAATTTTGTTGATTTAAGCATGTTTATATGTTTATATGTCCATATGTCAATATGTAAATATATATATATATATATATATATATATATATATATATATATGTTCTTTGTGTAAATCGGCGCTCTATTTTGTTGTTTGCAACATTGTGTGACTTAAGTGACTAGCTTCCTTCATGTTCTATTGTAAATACCACTAACTTTTATGTTTAGGTAGTTTGTGAATATATTTAATATGTGCATTTCTCTTTCCTTTATTTTTTTTATTATTTGTTTTTCCCTTTTATTTTTTTGTTTTTTTATTTATCTATTATTTTTTTTATTTTTATTTTCGATTTGATTTTTATTCTTTTTTGAGTGTGAGGTTGACATCATCATGGACAATTATTTTTGGGCACAAGATCAAAGGAGTTACATTAATAATAGATTGGCAAATTTACAAGCTCAATTGATGTTTTTAGTGAGATATCATTAGAAACATTAGTGGATTCTTTTGTTGCCAATACAAATTCATCTATTTAGTGTCATGAAGAAGCTTTCCAACGGTTGTGTGATCAAAGGACACAAGTAGCTAAGATTGTTGAGGAGACTCATGAGTTCATGCCGGCCCGTTAAATTAACCATTGAAAAGAGAGAGAGAGAGGTTATGGAGGACAATTGCATGATGTGGCAAGAGAAGTATTCGATTCTACTCTATGTGCTAACAATTCTAATCGCTCTTCATCACATGATTTTTTTGGTCAATTCTTGAAGAAAAATGGTTCAAATGATGATGTGTTGAGCTTACCATACCTCAAGGAGTGGGATCTTTCAATACTCTATCATATAAAACCCTTGGAGAATGTTAACAAATTCTACCCTTCGCCCCATCTAAAGGGAGGTAACTTAGTTTTTGTTGACCATGCATTGAAAAGTAAGGATTTTTTTAATCCCATTTTGAAAACTCAAAAATTAGGTTTAAAGGGGAATTTTAATTGTGAAAAATCTTTTGAAGGGTCAATTGGGTATTTCAAGGTTGATGTATTCGTTAGATACCATGTGCACTCATATGTTGAAAAATATATTGGTGTGTCTAAAAGAATGTTAGAGAATGAAGTTCATGTGTTTTGTTTTACTGAGAAAAATTGTTTTCATGAACATGGCCTTTTTCAAAAACCTCCCTTCTTTCTGCATTCATCTTACCTATTTTCTCCTTTAAGCTTTCATTTATTTTCAAAAGGTTTGATGAGGAAGCATGATGAGTGGAAAGCGTTTTTGTTTTGTTTTGTTTTTTTGTTTTTGTTTTGTTTAGTACTTTGTTTTTCCTCTCGTAAATAAGAAAAATTTTTCCATTTTAAGTCTGGGGGAGTATGTTGTGTCTTTATTTGCTTTCTTAGGATTTTTTTTAGTTTGTTTTGTTTTATTTAGGAGTGTTTTTATTTTTTTTATAAATTTTCTTGTGCTTTTATTTGTGTTTTGTTTTGTAGGTAGGAATAAAATCCTCTTGAAAAAGCCCTTCTCACTATTTTCAGTTTGGATATCTATTGGAGCATTATTACACTTGGGGAGTATTGCTTAAACTTTCTACCCCTTTATTATTTTTTGACCCCATTCGAGATGCTTTCTTATGTTTATTTTTTTTGCCAATAAGGACATTCTCCAGTTGAAGTGTAGGGGAGTGGTTTAGTAATATTCTTTGTCCAAGTTTTTTTTATCAATTATCTTGGTGTTTTCTTGGTATTGAGCTACTTTGGAAAGTTTTGAAATTGAGAAACGGTTTTGTTTTGATCACAATGTTTGGAAAATTGGAGCTACTCCATCATGACAGTATCTTCTTTACTTTCTTCTTCTTTTTTATTCATTTTGGTCTTCTTGTCTATACTTTTATTGTTCTATCTTTGGATATTAAGGACAATTTTCAGTTTAAGTGTCGGGGGGAGAATAAGGTTGAAGAAATATTTCCACATCATTTTGTGAAAATGTTTCAAAAATTTCAGTGGTTTTATTGTTAAGCAAGGTTGTAATTCATTTTCTTATTTGGATATGAGTTTTGTCATTCATTATATGGAATTTGATGAAATTGTTTTATTAGAAAAGATATTTTCTAAGACTTGAAAATTTTGATTAATCTTGTTTATACATTGGTGTTTGAATATTATTTGACTTATCTAGTTGAAATATAGAAGATATAAGAAATATGGGATGAGTTTATTAGCAAACTTTTGTATTATGAGTTTAAATTTTGCTAGCTTTGAGTTACAATGAAAAAAAAAATGTGAGTTGTAAAAAGTTTTTGAGAGGAAAGATTGAGGAAAATGCTGAAAAGTTTGATTTGAGTGGAAGAGAATAACAATAAGTGAAAACAACACTATTGTTGGTGTGAATTTAGAAAAATGCTCTTATGGATGATCGTTGAAGACTTTTAGCTAAAAAGGGGGTCAATATAGGGAGAGTAGCAAGTGTATTTGGTGCACTCTCTTGAGGTTATACCGAAAGCAAAAAGGCAAGAAAGAGCATAGAAAGAAAGAATTGTTGAGAAAAAAATAATGAGAGATGACTGAAAAGGGGGGCCAATACGGTGTGTGAAGAGAAATCCATGCACTTGAGGCTATTAATTTTCTAAGTCATTGAAAAAATTTTGAGAGAAAAAATTAGGGTGCTTTCCTTACATTATAACTGGAGTGTGCAATTTTTAGATCTCTAATGCTTGAGTTGGTAGATGACTTGACCTATGTGATTCATGTTATGATACGAATTCTTTGTGGCTTTTCTTGTTGTTGTGGTGTTTTTGGTGGCTATGTGTTCAGTTCAAACAAAAGGAGCAAAAAAAAGGACTTTTCTGTGACAATAGGAGAGAAATAACCTAACTACCTACACTCTTTCAAACCCTTGAAGAACAAAGCCTTAAAGACCCTCAAGATGAGTAGAAGTTCTACTATAACTCACCCTAATATCCTTGAAGCAACAAAGGCAAACAAGAACAAATAGAATAGAGAATATAGGCACTCAAATATAGAATTTCAAACAAACCTTAGAAGAACAAAGCAACTAAGACCCATTCAAAGAAAATAATATTGGATTATCCAAAATATTTATAGACTCTTACAAAAGGTGGACAAACCCCTAAACTTAGTCTTGAACAACATGAACAAGGAGGCTAGGGCCTCTCAAGATTCTCTCTCAAATTTGAATTAAAGTGAAGTGAATTGTCTTGTGATATCACTAAAGGTGCTATTTATACTATCCTAATCCTAACTAAGTAAACCCTATGGTTTAATTACAATTTTGGGTCATAATAAGTCTTTACAAGCAATTAAAGGTGAAGAAAACCAGAGAAAAGCATTAAAAACACAGAGCAGACGTCGGTGCCCAGGGGGAAGTCGGCGCTGGATTGGAACATCACAACTGGTGCCGGTTTGGCTCTGTCTTCGGCAGGTTCATGTTTGCTTAAGGTGTTGTTTGGATAGAATGGAGCCGACGCCGGTTTGGCTTCATGGAGTCGGCACCGGCTGTCCTCTGGGAAGCCTCTCTTGTCAAGTTTCGTCCCCCTTTGCTGCCGGTTTGAGTTCTTGTTGGAGTCCTTCGCGGATGGCCAACAACACGAACTCTTGGCTAGCTTCTTCAACCTTCCAATCCCCCTTCATCCTCAAGTATGGTTTGATGATCAATTGAAAATTATCTTGAAGCTTCTTGGTCCTTGTTCTTGTCATTGGCCCTTGTCCTCCATGATGAAGTGGAGTCTCATCATCTCCCCATCCTTGAAAAGGATCCGTCTTCGAGTCATCGCCATCTTCTACATCAAAATGAGAGAGGTCACTAACATTAAAGGTGGCACTAACATGATACTCACCAGGTAGATCTATCTTGTAAGCATTATCTCTAACTTTAGCAAGAACTTGAAATGACCCATCCCTCATTGGATCATGTTTGCTTCGTTGTTGCATGGGGAATCTCTCCTTGCGAAGGTGCACCCATACCTAATCGCCCGGCTCAAAGGACACCTTTTTTCTTCCTTGATTGCACTTTTGGGCGATCTCTTTGTTTCGTTTTGCAATGGTTGTTTTCACCTTCTCATAGAGTGCCTTCACCATCTCTGCCTTTTTAGCTCCATTGAGGTTCAACCATTCACCTATAGGCAAAGGAACCAAATCTAAAGAAGTTAGAGGATTAAAATCATATACAATTTCAAAAGGAGAATAAGAAGTGGTAGAATGAATAACCCTATTGTAAGCAAACTCATTGTGAGGCAAGCACTCCTCCCAATTCTTCAAGTTCTTCTTGATTATGGCCCGTAAGAGTTGGGTGAGTGTACGATTGACCACTTCCGTTTGTCCATCCATTTGGGGATGACAAGTTGTGGAAAACAAGAGGTTAGTTCAAAGTTTGTTCGATAAAACTCTTCAAAAGTGGCTAAGGAATTTTGTATCCCTATCTCAGTCAATAGTCCTTGGAATCCCATGCATTCTCACCACTTCCTTAAAGAATAAATCTGCAATATAGGACGCATCATTAGTCTTGGAACACGTCACAAAATGAGCTATTTTAGAAAATCTATCAACAATCACAAATATAGAATCCTTCCCCCCTTGGACCTAGGCAATCCTAAGATGAAGTCCATTGAAATATCAACCCAAGACACATTAGGTGTGAGCAAATGAGCATAAAGACCATGTGGAAGAGCTCTAGACTTAGCTCGCCTACAAGTAATGCATTGAGAACAATGTCGCTCTATATCATTTCTCATTTTTGGCCAAAAGAAATGTTCCTTAAGGATGCCTAAGGTTTTTGCAACACCAAAATGCCCTATTAGTCCCCCACTATGGGCTTTCCTAACTAGCAACACCCTAATGGAACCCCTTAGCACACAAAGCCTTACCTCCCTAAACAAGAAACCATCATGCCTATAATATTTAGCAACTGCACCTTTCTCATAAGAATGAAAAATAGCCCCAAACTCCTCATCATCAACATACAAATCTTTCACAAATTCAAAACCAAGAAGTTTAGCATCTAAAAAGTTGAGTACATAACTTCGAGATAGTGCATCCCCTACCACATTTTCCTTACCCTTCTTGTATTAAATGGCATATGGAAATGTCCCAATAAACTCCATCCACCTTGCATGCCTCTTGTTCAAATTTTGTTTGCTCTTAAAGTGTTTAAGGGTCTCATGGTTGGTATGAATGACAAACTCTCTTGGCAAAAAATAGTGTTGCCAATACTCTAAGGTCCTCACCAAGGCAAAAAGCTCTTTGTCATAGGTAGAGTAGTTAAGGGCTGCCTCAGACAATTTCTCACTAAAGTATGCAATGGGTTTTCTTTCTTGGGTCAAGACCGCACCTATGTCCACCCCACTTGCATCACACTCTATCTCAAAAGCCTTCTCAAAGTTGGGAAGAATAAGAATTGGAGCTTAGCTTAATTTATCTTTGAGGGTTTGAAAGGCTTGTTGTTGGGTTTCCTCCCACCTAAATCCCACATTTTTCTTTACCACTTCGGTTAGAGGGGCTGCTATAGTGCTAAAATTTTGAATAAACCTCCTATAGAAGCTAGCTAGCCCATGAAAACTACAGACTTGGGTAATGGTGGTAGGGGTTGGCCAATCTTGGATGGCTTTCACTTTTCCCTCATCAACTTCAATCCCTTTAGCACTCACAATATATCCAAGGAATGTAATCTTCTCTAAACAAAAAGAGCATTTCACAAGATTATCATACAATCCCTCCCTTCGGAGGGCAACAAGCACACTTTGAACATGATTCAAATGATCCACATATGATTTGCTATAAATTAATATATCATCAAAGTACACAACAACAAATTTTCCAATGAATTCCCTCAAAACATGGTGCATTAGTCGCATAAAAGTGCTAGGAGAATTAGACAATCCAAATGGCATGACAAGCCACTCATACAACCTTTGTTTAGTTTTAAAAGCTGTTTTCCATTCATCCCCTTCTCTTATTCTAATTTGGTGATAATCGGATTTCAAATCAATTTTTGAAAAAATGCATGCACCAAATAGCTCATCAAGCAAGTCAACTAGCCTAGGAATGAGATAGCGGTATTTTACTGTTATGTTGTTGATAGCACGACAATCCACGCACATACGTCGTGTCCCATCCTTTTTAGGCACCAAGAGAACTGGAACCGCACATGGGCTTAGGCTCTCTCTCACATGTCCCTTCTCAAAAATACCTCCACTTGCTTTTACAACTCTTTGGATTCCTCCAGGATGCTTCTATATGCTGGTCGGTTGGGGATAGCGGCTCCGGGCACAAAGTCTCAATTCCTCTCAATGGTAGTAGTCCTCCGCATACCTTATTTGGGAAAACGTCTTCAAACTCTTGAAGAATAGCTGCAATTTCATGAGGCAAAGACAATATGGAATCATTAGTAAAAACATAAGAACCCTTGCATAAAATAAGTATAATCGATTCTTTAGCTTCTATGGCCTCTATGACCTTACTCTCTTTTGCAAAGAAATTCACTTTCTTTTTACCTCCCCTCTTTTGTCATTGCTCACTCTTATCCTTGATTGTCAATGGCATTTGTTGTTCATCCTCTCTCTCAACTCTTTTTCTTGCCTCTCCTTTTCTTTCCTCCTCTCAATTTCTTACTTTTGCTTAACTTCTTGCACTCCCTTCTTCTTTTCTTTTTCCTTCATGATTCTTTGGTCTTTGCTCACCTCACTATGGGCCATGGGGGTGATGTTAAACTTAGTTCCCTCATTGAGTAGGAAATAAATATTCTTCCTCCCATCATATTTTACATGCCTATCATATTGCCAAGGCCTTCCTAGTAGTAAATGACTCGCTTGCATGGGTACTACATCACATAGCACATCATCCTTGTACTTCCTCATTTCAAAAGACACCAACACTTACTTGTTTACTCTCATTTCCCCACTATCATTCAACCATTGTAGTTTGTAGGTCTTATGATGTTTAATCCAACTCACGTCCAATTCTTCAAAGAAATCTGCACTAATCACGTTAGTGCAACTCCCACTATCCACAATGACACTACAAGAGGTCTTGTTGATTAGACACCTAGTGTAGAAAATGTTCTCTCTTTGTTGGTGGTCTTGATCCTCAATGGCTTGTGAGCTCAATGACCTTCTTGTGACTCCCACCAAGGAGTATTCTTGTCCAACAACTTCCCCTTCATCACTCTCCTCGTCTCCATTTCCCTCTTGGTTTCCTTGGTACCTTTCTTCCTCTTCTTCTTCGTCGATAGAAACCTCACCATAGGAATTGGTATACATCGCTCTCTTGCTTGGACACTCATGGGAAGTACGTCCATATCCAAGGCACTTAAAGCATTTATTGTCTCTATTCCTTTGTAGCCTCTCCATGGTTTTCCCTTTATCCTTGTTCCATCCTTCCCTAGGTTTCCAATCTTTCCTAGGCTTCCAATCTTCTCTAGGTTTCCAAGCTTCCCTAGGTTTGTTGAAGTCCTTTTGAAATGGTTTAGGGGTTTCATCCTTCTTAGTTGGCACCATGCTAGTTGTGTTGGGGTTAGGGAGGGGTGGTCTAGTAAATGCCTTCCTCTTTAATTGCCATTCAATCTTTATGGCGGTATGCACCATATCCTCCAATTGATCATAAGGGTGAAATTCCACCAAGTTGGTAATTTCCCTATTTAATCCTCCTAAAAATCTTGCTCTGGTTGCTCTTGGATCCTCATGGATTTGAGTTCTCATCAACATCACTTCCATTTCCTTATGATAATGTTCCACACTCTTATTCCCTTGCTTGAGTGATTGGAGCCTTTGGTAAAGATCGTTGTAGTAATGGTGTGGTATAAACATTGCCCCCATCATGTATT
Source organism: Voacanga thouarsii (assembly GCA_026120185.1). Taxonomy (NCBI): domain Eukaryota; kingdom Viridiplantae; phylum Streptophyta; class Magnoliopsida; order Gentianales; family Apocynaceae; genus Voacanga; species Voacanga thouarsii. The sequence continues at coordinate 89,962 of JANUWF010000910.1, forward strand.
TCAACAAATTCTAATTAGCCACAGTTTTCACTCCTATTTGTCTCATTTGGGCACTAACTTGCTCCTACCATACCAAGGTATACTCCAAAAATCCCAATATAGCCAACCTCACTTTTGACCTCTCACTATAGTTATGGCTCTGTTGGAATATCTCCATCTTGCTTTCCCACTCAAAATAAGTTTCAGGCTCACTCTTGCCATAGAATGTGGGTATTTTCAATTTAATATGGCTTAACTCCCTCTCCACATCATTTTCTTCTCTTATTCCTCCTCTATTACCCCATCCTCTATGTTATTCCCTACAGGCTTCAACATGCTCACCCTCATACCATTCTTCAACTCAAATTCTCTTTCTAGCCCCCTTATATTAATCCCTCAATTCCTTCCTTGGCCTCTACCTCATCCTCCTCTCAAGCCATGTCTTCCTCCTGTTGGAAACCCCCAATAGAGTGTTCATCCCATTCTTCCCCTTGTTGGGCATATAACGGAGGAGTATGGGCATCACCATCCCTCATCCTTAGACTTGGCACTTCTAATCACTCTTAGCCTCTCCTTTGTGCTACGGTAGAAGATTGTTCAAGGTGATTTATCAACTACCTTATCATATTTTGGAGCTCAATTTGCATTATCCTTATCATAGCCTGTAAGTCTTCATGCAAACCCCTAGTATCAATTTGTTCTTCTTGAGGTCTACTAGGTCCACTTGGATTAGGCCTAGAGATCTCTTGTTCATGGGCCATGGTGGTGGGGTATTTACTTGTCTATACCTGCAAAACAAAGAGATTAGAAGGAAAAGATAGATCCTCACTTCACTTCCTTGTGTGTTGGCTCTCAAGATTGATCACTTCACCCTCATGTTTACTCTCTTAGGCTCTTTTAATAATAGGTTCACCCTCTTGCCTTTTTCTCAACACTCAAGACTTCTTATTCAATCCCAATTCTCCCCCATAGCTGAAGATTTAGTCCAGCTAATTAAATCACATAAATCAAAAGAATTTTTTAATTAGGGGGTCTTAGGGGAATTTCAACAAACACTTGTTGGGTACATCAATCAAACAAGCTTTAAGTCAAGAATTTCAAGAAAATGTGGACTCAATTAACTCACGAACAAGCACTAAATACACAAGAAATAATTCTAAGCAAGAAACAAACAAGAATTATCAAGAACAAAGAAATAAGAACAACTAAAACTAGGATGATGAATAACAAGATAGTCATAAGTATCCAATAGAGAAATTAAGTTTAATGAACTTGGAATTCAAAATTAGAGTGATATACTAAGTCACAAAGTCTCAAGGAATGAAAATCAAGAATCAAAGTTCTAAACTATAGCAAAAAACACTCTCATGGAACATTTATCAAACACTTAGGCTGCAATCTCATCACTTAAGAACAACCAGAATTTTCAACCATATTCAAGCTAAATTTCAGCACAATCATAAGATAAATTTGTTCCAAAGATTATAACAACATCAAGGAGCAATTTTCCAACAGAAAAATCAAGGAATAACAAAAATTTCAAGACCTTTTTTAGAGCTAGTTTTGAGTGATGGGATTTTTCTGTTTTTCTTTTCTCTTCATTTTATAGGGCTCCTTTTTCTTGTCTTCAAGCTTTGATGGGAATCAATATTTTCTTTGCTCTGATACCAAACTCTTTGATACGATTCTTTTGTGGCTTTTCTTGGTGTTGTGGTGTTTTTGGTGGTTATGTGTTCAGTTCAAACAAAGGGAGCAAAAAAAGTGACTTTTCTGTGGCAATAGAAGAGAAATAACCTAACTACCTACACTCTTTCAAACCCTTGAAGAACAAAGCCTTAAAGACCCTTAAGATGAGTAGAAGTTCTACTATAATCTCACCCAAATATCCTTGAAGCAACAGGGCAAACAAGAACAAATAGAATAGAGAAAATAGGCACTCAAATATTGAATTTCAAACAAACCTTAAAAGAACAAAGCAACTAAGACCTAATCAAAGAAAACAACATTGAATTATCCAAAAGATTTGTAGACTCTTACAAAATGAGGACAAACCCTTAAGCTTGGTCTTGAACAAGATGAACAACGAGGCTAGGGCCTCTCAAGATTCTCTCTCAAATTTGAATTAAAGTGAAGTGAATTGTCTTCTCATATAACTAAAGGTTCTATTTATACTATCCTAACCCTAGCTAAGTAAACCCTATGGTTTAATTACAATTTTGGGTCATAATAAATCTTTACAAGCAATTAAAGGTGAAGAAAATCGGAGAAAAGCATAAAAAACGCGAAGCAGATGTCGGTGCCCAGGAGGAAGCCGGCGCCGGTTTGGCTCTGTCTTCGGCCGGTTCATGTTTGCTTGAGGTGTTGTTTGGACAGAATGGAGCCAGCACTGAATTGGCTTCATGGAGCCGGCACTGGCTGTCATCTGGGAAGCCTCCCTTGTCAAGTTTCGTCCCTCTTTGCTGCTGGTTTAAATTCTTGTTAGGGTCCTTCGCAGATAGCCAACAACACGAACTCTTGGCTAGCTTCCCCAACCTTTCAATCCTCCTTCATCCTTAAGCATGGTTTGATGATCAATTAAAAATCATCTTGAAGCTTCTTGGCCCTTGCTCTTGTCATTGGCCCTTGTCCTCCATGATGAAGTGGAGTCTCATCATGTTATCTATATTTTTACTTAAAGAGTGGAATAATTTTCTTAGACTAAGATATACACTTGATTAATCTAACTTCAAGAGTTTTGTGATGTTTTGTCCAATGTTTTAAAGTTTGGAATTATTTTCAAAGGGTAGGTATGACAAGGGTTGTATCTAAAGTTTGAAAGGAAGACATGAACTTTGCAATAATAAAGAAACTTTTGAGTGAGAAAAACTTATATTGTCTTGATAATTTTACATAGACTAAAGTGTTTTGCTTGCGGATAAGCAAATGTTCAAGTGTGGGGGCATGTAATAGGGGTTAAAATCATCATTCTTTTCCTAGTTGTTTGAGGGCATTTTAAGATACATTTGTTGTAATAACTAGGCATATTTCTTTCTATTTGACATTTTACTTGTAAAAGGTATTTTTGGAAAATATGTACAGATTTATGTAAGAATGGAGCAGAAAGTGCACAGAACCAGCATGTACTTGGCGCTAGACCCAGCCAATGGACCAGGCACTGGGTATATTCTGTCCAGTAGCAGAGATTGAATGAGCTTCAGGGATTTTTCTAGAATAGACCTGGTACGAGGTCTGGCAGGTATACCTGGTGCTGGGTCTATTTTGCCTACTAAAGAAAAGGTAGTAAAAAATAAAGCAAAACAGAGGAAGGACAGAGTGTACTGGCGCCATGTGGGTTGAAGGTACTGACACCAAGTAGGTTCTGCAGGTAGAAATTCTGTATGCAAAATTAAGGCTTATCCAAGGATTTTGGTATTTTCCTATTCCTACTCGGCCAAGACTTCCTCAACCATGAAATAGGCATCGAAGACGCTTATAAAAGTGTACGAGAACACAATGGTTTGGGATATACAACCAAGGGAGGTGAATTAAAGAGTTTAAATTCTGATTTTCTTATTCAAGGAGGAATTCACCCAAGCCAAGGAGGATTGTTGAAAGGGAGTCTTCAAGGAAGAAGAAAGAGGCTTGTCTATGTGTGCTTTCTTTTCTCTATATTTTCTTTTTTCTTTAGCTATGATGTATTCAATTTTTTAATTGTTATTTAACAGTATTTTAGAATTCATGATTTGGGGTTAATTTAGTTATTTGATCAATTATTTGTCTTCTTTGGTGTTTGATTACTTGAATTCATTTGTTATTGATGCGAGTTCTTTTAATTAACTTGAGACAACGATGTTAGGAGTTTATTGCATTGATTTTTTATTTGTTTAATCTTAATGGACTTGAGCGATGAAGTTAAGGTTATAGGACTAAGTGATCAAAGATTAGTTAATTTTACCTCGAGCAAAGAGTTATTAGCTAATTTCATGCTTATAAGGAATTGAGTCTAATACATGTTCTGGTTAGGATTAGCTTGATTGGAAAATTTATTAATATAATCAAAATGTAGGATTCTATGGATTGGGACATGAAGTGGGATTTACCTAAGTAGCATTATGACTTGTGAGACGATTGAGTTTTACTTTATATTCCTTTATGATGCAAAGATGATAATTAGTTGAGAGAATTATTAATTGGTTCATTGTTATGTTTTCTAGGAGATTTGTCTAAATTGCATAAACCTATATCCTTGAGTTGTATATGTTTCTTTAGTTTTTTCTTTTTATTCTTTTCTCACTTTATTTAGGTCGATTAAACAATGAAAGGTAAATGATTAGTGTGTACTTATTTCATTGTTTAATCCCTATACTATACTTGCGATGCGTATACTTGCTCAAACGTGTATTTTGGGATTAATGTTTTAATTAAAACTTAATTAAATGATGGATTTAAAATTAATGATTTTATATACCCAAAATTTACGCATCAATGATGAAATTGCAATTTTTCACAACTTTTCAACTGCTTAAACCCCTGAACAAAATGGTGTTGTTGAAAAGAAAAATAGAACCTTACAAGAATTGTCTATATCTAGATTTGTGAAAACTCTCTTCCAAAATACTTTTGGGCTGAAGCTGTTAATATCGCATGCTATATTGTTAATCGAGTCATGCTGAGACATTTTCTAAGAAAAAGACCCCTTTGAGCTTATGTTTGATAAAACTCCATCAATTTCCTAGTTGAAAGTATTTGGTTGCAAATGTTTTGTTCTTAATACTCGAGACATTCTTGAAAATTTTGATAGCAAATCCAATGAAGTTATATTCCTTGGATACTCTTCCAATAAAAAGGCATATAGATTGTACAACAAAAGAACTCTATGTGTGGAAGAATCTGTACATCTTGTCTTTGATGAATCTAATATTTATATATCAAGAAAAGATGATGATGATAATGATGTAGGGATCGCAAAAGAAAAAGGCAAAGAACAACACAAAGATCTATTGTTTGACATTCATACCAAAAAAGAAGAATTGGAGGAACCACAAGCTGGACAAACCAAGTAAGAAACTGAAGAGCTCACTGATCAAGGACTGCCAAAAGATTGGAAGTACAAAACTGGTCATCGAAAAGAGCAAATTATTGGTGATCCTAGCAGTGGGGTCAAAACTAAACAGTACTTTGTAGAAAATTTTGTTTTACTTTCTAGTATTGAACCTAACTGTAATGATGTGGCCTTGCATGACGACTTTTGGATCCTAGCTATGCAAGAGGAGTTGAACCAATTTGAGAAAACTCATGTTTGGAAACTCATCCCTAGACTACTTGATCACCCGATCATGGCACCAAGTGGGTTTTTAGAAAGAAACTTAATGAACATGGAGTGGTAATTAGAAATAAAGCTAGACTTTGTTGCCCAAGGATTCAATCAAAAAAAGGACTTTGGCTATGACGAGACATTTGCTCCCGTTGCTAGATTAGAGTCCATAAGAATACTACTTACCTTTGCATCTTTCAAAAATTTCATTCTTTACCAAATGAATGTTAAAAGTGCATTTTTAAATGATTTTATTGAAGATGAGGTATATGTAAAATATCCTCCAAGTTTTATTCATGAGCACTTTTCAAATCACGTTTTAAAACTTTCAAAGGCACTTTATGGTTTAAAACAAGCCCCATGAGCTTGGTATGAAAGGTTTTTAGTGGATTTTTGCTCTCAAAAGATTTTTCAAGAGGCTTGATTGATAGTACATTATTCATTAAATGAGAAAAATCTAATGATCTTCTCATTAGCTAAATTTATGTTGCAGATATCATTTTTTCTGCTACTAATGAATCTTGTGTAAGATGTTTGCCAAGACTATGCAGCAAGAATTCGAGATAAGCATGATGGAAGAATTTAACTTTTTTCTCAGACTTCAAATTAAACATACCGAGGGTGGAATTTTTCTAAATCAAGCTACGTATGATAAGGAACTGCTCAAGAGTTTTCGTATGAACAAAGCTAAAGAAATCAGTACACCTATGAGCACCTCTCTAAAGCTTGAGAAGGATGAAAATGGTAAGAAAGTGGATGAATCAAAATACAGAGGTATGATTAGGAGTTTGCTATATTTTACTGCTAGCCAACCAGATATTATGTTTTCAGTTTGTCTTTGCGCTAGATTTCAATCATATCCGAAAGAATCTCAGTTATACGCTGTGAAACGTATTCTTAGATACCTAGTTGGAACACACGGCTATAGTTTATGGTATTCTCAAACTAACCCTTTGATCTTATAGGCTACAATAATGCAGACTATGCAAGCTGTAACGTTGAACGAAAAAATACCAGCGGGCATTGTCAATTTCTCAGACAATCTCTATGGTTATGGCATAGCAAGAAACAAGCTTGTGTATTCTTATCCCCAACTAAAGCTAAATATATTATAGTAGGGAGCTATTGTGCACAAATCGTGTGGATGAAAAATACATCACTTGATTTTTGTCTTAATTTTGATTGTGTACCTATACTATGTGATAATAGAAGTGCAATTAATTTAACAAAAAATCTTGTTCAACATTCTAGAACTAAGCATATTGAGATCAAGCATCACTTTATTAGAGGTTATGTTCTTAAAGGAGATGTGTGTGTTGAATATGTCCCAAACAATAAACAGCTTGCAGATATCTTTACAAAACCTCTGGCCGAAGAAATATTTAATCATTTGAGAAGAGGTTTAGGAATTACCAAGCTCATGTAATTGACAATTTGCTAAAGATTTGTTTGTTTATGTTTGCAGAACTACTGAAGACACAACTTTTAGACTGAGCTTTTGGATGCAATATCTGGAAAACATGACTTCAAAATCCCCTCAGTTGAATTGATTCTATTCCACCTTGTAGATAAACGATTTTAGACTTAGTGAAAATCCAAAATATCAGTAGTTCAAAATATATGAAAAGCTATTTTTTTGTTATCCGGGTGAAAGAAAACGTAAGCCTAGAAATGAGTTTTTTTATTTTCAAACGTCTGCACTTAAAAAAAAAAAATCATTACCTCTGGTGAAAAGTCTCTGATGTAATGTGCTTGATTGTACTTATCCTATCTAGCACCTAGGAAAATCTCAAAAAAGGCTTTCACACACACTCTCTCTTGGAAATCAAAAACCAACATTGCTCTATGTCACTCTCAAAATATTAACTTCATCTTCTCCAAGACTAAACAAAAAATCCTTCACTTTCTTCTCACTTCTGCTATGATGAAAGCAGTAAAATCTAACAAAAGAGTCATAAAAAGGACCAAGATATGGAAGAAAAGTAAAGCAACGACTAAGACAAAAGCTGTTGCACTGTTGGACACTAAGTAGAAAGAAAAGAAAATCGTTAAGAAATCCTCACGATCTGACTCATCTGTAGAGCATATTACACCAGAAAGCTCTAAGACCCAAGTACCTCACTTTCTTGATAAAAAAAATGCGAGTCTAATTTCAATGACTGGCTATCTTAGAATAGAAATGTGGTTTCAGGATATCGGGTTGATGCTGGGGGATTCTTAAATTTCTCTGATATTCTGAATATGTTCAAAAATCTATGATGGGAAGCCTTACTAACAGTTAATGAGAAGCTATACATCCTGTTGTTTAGGATGTTTACGCAAATTTGAAAAAAGGATGACTTGAGGAAACTAGAGGAGGGTTCATGTTGCAATGGTATAGAACCAGAGTAGAATGTGTGAATTTAGAATTTGATCATCGATTGTTAAACCAAATTTTTGGAGTGAGAGATTGATAGATTCAGTTTTTCGAGGTGAACAAGTTTCTTGAATGGACAAATATTTTTTATTTGGAAAGATTTAAGGAAAGATTCTTTGGTGGGAATAGTTTCAAGAACTCGGGCGATAGAAATACAAAATGGCTAAATGGTACTGGAAGAGTCTTACACCATATGGTGTCGACCATGGTTACCCCAAGCTTTGGGCATAAAACCTCTGTAAGTATCATGCAAATGGATTTTTCTAAAGGTCAACAAATCAGCTTTGGATTTTTAATAGTAAAATTGATTATGCAGTTAAGAAACACTTCTCATAAGGCACCTCCATATGGTAATCTTTTGACCAAAGTATTCAAGTACTTCAATGTGGATTTAAATAAGTGTGAGCCTGGTCAAATAAAGATAAATCTGTATAACATGGAATCATTTGAAAGAATAGGCTTTGTTCAAGTGAATAGGGAATGGGTTTTTCTCAAAGATCTATAGGATGAAGAAAAAGAAAATGTGTTAAAAATTAAGGGAGAAGGAAAAGGAACTACTCAATCTGTGGGAACTAAAAGAAAGTGTGAAACCCCAGTCGAAACCAACCTTAGAGTAAGGGGGGTTTGGTTGCATTGCATATTTATTTGCATGTTTAAATATATTTTTGTATAATTTTATGTGCTTTGGATTTGTGTTTTATAGTCTTGATGGCTTGATTATGTTAATTGAGTAAGAAGGGCAAAATGGTCATTTTTGCTTGAGGTGAAAATAGGGAGATAGCTTGAGGATTAAATAGGAAAAATATTTGGGAGAGAAAATAGGAACAAGAGTTGTTGTGGTTTAGTGGTTAGAGCTTTGGAATCAATTCTTGAGGTCTTGGGTTCGAATTCCATCATAGGAGCTTTAGCTTGATTAAATTTTATTTTTGCTTGGGGAGAAATAGTTTCGGCCTTATGAGCTTAGAGTAAGGTAGTGATGACGTCCTAGGAGTGACATGTTAGGAGTAACCTCATTCTACTCCCTTGCCCTACTCGAATTTCCTAAAAGGAATTCATTTTCCCTTGATCTTTGATTTTTCCTTATTTCTCAACTCATTAGTTTGATCAAGTTGTTCTAGCCATTTTCTTTCCAGAAATTTCTGTAAAGTGCTGTGGTCTTGTAGGATCAAAATGTCTTAGTAAAAGACTTCTCATGGTCTGAAAATGTGGAAGAGTTGTGGGAAATTCCAAGAGGAAAAATCCCTCTAGTGAGCTTGCTAAAATTCATTCTAGCTAGTTCATCTTCCTTCTTGGAATGAGCCGAAATTTTCCACCTTATTGTGCCTTCAAAGTGTCGAGTTTCTTAGCTAATAATCCCTCACAAATGCTGCAAAAAAAATGGTCTTCAGGATCAGTTTGCAATCTGAATTTCTTGGCCATTTTCGGACTGCTCAAAGCTAGAGCAAAAATAGGAAAAATTCCTGTACAAATCGCCACTGTGAAAGTCCAAAACCAAGCTGTTTTCTTCCAGATTTTGTTCATCACCTTAGCCATGTTTTTCCTCCATGAAGAAGGATGGAAACCAGCCTTGAAAGCCCCTAAAATTCCCCTTCAAACTCTCTGCAAGATGGCTGGAAATGGCAGCCGAAAATCTGTCTAGAAAATTCCGCCCAGCGAAAATTCTGTGCAGGAAAATTTTCCAGCTTTGTTTCCTATTTCTCTTCCAGCTGAAACACCAATCTTATTCTACATAAACCTTCCTTAAACCTTCAGTAACAGAGCTCCATTGTTCCCCTTAAGCTTCTGAATGAAACTTAGCCATGGCTGTCCGAAAATCTCTCCAACAAATCCCTACAATTATGTTTGATTGATTGCCAAAATTCCAGCCACCATAGTTTAGCAACTTTCCATAAAATATGTCTCAAACAACCAGACCTTCTCTTCACCACTATACTCCATGATTTTGGCCACCCTAAGCCTCCTTCAACCAGCTCTCATTCAGCCAAAACACTGCCAGAAATTCATCCATGGCAGACTTCCAAAAGATCTTCCATAATCAAAGAGATTTTTGTGATATCTAGTTTCCAAATTTGCTTCCCAAAAATATTCTTCAAGAATTGTAATAACTAGCCTTTCCTTTTCCCTTCCAAATCAGAGAATCAACCTCCTAAACCCTACAAAAATTCGGCCAACCCTAGTTCTCACAAAATTTCGGCAGCTGCAAATCAAATTCTCTCAAATTCCTTCAACCTTCAAGAACACACACACTACACCAAGAACACCTACTTCTTCCTTTCACCTAATACCCCTCCAAACCACTTGAAACCTTCTCTAAAATCTCCAGATTTGACCTACTCACTGCCGTGAGTCCATCAACACCATTCTTAACATCAAACTCCACAAATCAACTCGCTACTTCGGATCAAAACCGGAAAATTCTGTGAAGGTTCAAGAACACCTTCAAGGTAAAGTTTGTTCTAACAACTTCATCTTCTCCAATCTTGATCTCTAGTGAGAACATATGTGAATAAACATACTAATGGTCTCATTCTCTCTCTCTCTCATGGCCGAACCTCCCTTCTCTTGGCCGGATGGCTTCTCCTCTCATGATCATGTTTTCGCCATCTCCCTTGGACAAAGTTAGACATCTAGGAGTTGAGATCCATTCTAAACTCCTTCAAGGCATTCATCAACCAAGTAAGTGCCTTCCATCTTTCTTTTAAATCCTAGATTCATGTCTCTAGGGTGATGTTGTTAGAAGGTGGATGGAGATAGGATTTGTGTATGTATTGTTGGGGTTGAAGCATGAATATATGTATGATTGTGAAGGAGATGGGATGTATGCATGGAAGGATTGTCTTGGTTGATAGTATGATGATTTGAGGCTTGATGCATGTCATAGGTAGTGTTTTGTGATAAAGCATGCTAGAGATTATGCCACCTTTGGTGAATAGGATTTATATGTGTGTTGGATTGTTAAAGCCATGATCAAAATTATGCTAGCAGAGGTTAGACCATATCTTGATAAATTTAGATCTATGCATATATGCATGACTTGGATGATTTGATGAATTGAAGGATTCTATATGTTCATGATTGTGGTTTGCCATAGAAATATGATCATGATCTAGTTGTCCCTAAACTAATTTTTATTTCATGAATAAAATATTTAATAATATGATTTTGCCAAGTAATTTCGAAAAAACCCTAAGAAAGGTAGATTTGAATTATTACATATATAAAGGATATTTTAGTAAAATAAATAATAGTTTTTGCTAGAAAAATAAAATATATAGATATTATAATATCAAATAAAGCCTTTTATGAAAATAATCATAATAGGTAAAATATTTATTATTAAAATTTAATTATTATCTTTTAATCAAACCTATTAAAATTTATTTATTATTTTTCAAGCAAGACTCATTAAAATTTATTTTCAACTAATTTTAACTATTAATTATTTTCTTGAAATTAATTATTAATAAATTATTATTTTACCTAGTACCACCTAGGACTTTTCATCAAATAAACTCTAAATTATTTTAGCAAGATTTAAACCTTCAGTCAAGTGACTGTGTTTTGCCGGAATGGACACCCGGTTGTTGTTTGGGTATAGAGAAGGAGGAGTATCTTGCCCAGTAGGCCGATCACCTATTTTTGTCAGTCTACACAAAGTGTGGCATTCTGACCGGCAGAATGCACAAAGTGTGGCATACTGACCATGTAGACATGGGGCCCAACGTGTGGTAACTCATGACCACCCTTTTTGAGTGGTTGATTTTATTGTACCTATATGGTTTGAAAGCCAAAACGCCACTCTTGTTTTTTTAACATCATTCATTGCTTGCCAATATTTCTTTTGTCAGTCTGCATAAAGTGTGGCATTCTGACCGTTGTATGGTTATGGGGCCCAACGTGTGGTAACCCATGACCACATTGTAAGTGGTTGATTTTATTGTGCACTTGTATGGTTTCAAAAAGAGGAAAACACCACTCTTGCTTTTGACTAATGTTTATTGCTTGCCAATATCTCTCTCTTATAAAGATTTCACACTTTGCATCCATGAACTGTTTTCACTGAACACCAAAAGCACACACGGACTTACTGAGATTTCTGTCTCATCACTTTTTTACCATGATTTCAGGCTGATCCTGCTGTGGGGATGAGTAGCTAGTGTTATCTTCCTTGGAAGTGAATGTTGTCTTTTATTTTTGTATATTGCTTTGGGGAGTTGAGAGTGGATGATTTTATTTATGAATTTGTTTCTCTTTTGGGATTTCATGGTTTTATTCGTGGATTTATTCTTGGGTTGTAATAAATTTTAAGTTAAGTTATTATTTTTATTCTGCTATTTTATTTGTGTGACTTAGTTATAAAGACCCCTTGTCCTTTGGACGGGGTGACATCCCCGGCCTTGTTGGGCCTAGGTAGCGGGGTGTTACAGAAAGGCTGAGATAGAAACTTAAGATGAGTCTTCTAGCAAGGGAAAACAGAAAATTCATGGCACATGCATCAGTCAGAGCCTTCTGGAAGCTATAAATTTGTTGGCTATTAAGGTAGACAACCTCAATTTAGAAATCTAGAATTTTAGGTATAGACTAACTGCTATGGAAGAGAAGGATCAAAAGGATGCAACCATGCTTGATAAATCAATACCATCTCAAGAACAAGTGACTGAAGAACAATTGTCTAAGAGGAAGAAAATGACAATGAACAAGACACTGTGAAGTAAAAGAAGGATGAAGAAATGAAAGCCACTCAGATTGAAGAGCAATTGAAGGATAAGGACCTTAGTCAACAGCAAACATCTGAGGAACCTAAACAAGGAAGGCAAACACCCGTGCATAAGGAAAAGTCATCGGTATCTACACTTCCTGTAGTACCTCATCCCAAACTGACCATAGTTGGCAACTCATCCAATAAAAAGCTAAAACATATGGTGGTCAAAAGGAAGTCCAGTCGCATTGTTGGGCAGCACTCCAGAAAGGGTGTCGAGACTAAGTCAGCAACCATCCACATTTCCTAAGTGACCATTTCTGCGGACTACTTACAAGACTTCCTCTTCCTGAACACTTTTAACTACTTTTCCATTGACAATTATTTTTATAAATTCTACACTAGTATTTGAACAATTTACATTTTGTGTTTTAGCTACACTATCTGCTAAATATATATCTCTTCTTGTCCCTACATTCTCTATTTGATAGCTTTATTATCCTTATTCTCTAATTCTGCATTTTGATTGATGACAAAGGGGGAGAAAAATATATAGCCTTGTTGGGTGATTGTATGATGCTGTGGATAAAAATTATAGACTGCAGATATATAGATTGTGAATGATATATAGACTTGTTGGGTAATTGTGTGATGCTGTGAATACATTGTGGATATATATTGTATGATGTTGTGAATAGACTGTGGATATATAGATTGTGTCATGATGTGATGATATAAATTATGAAAACTCATTATGGATTGTGATTATGATTGTTTATGATCATAGTTAAAAAAAAAAAATATTGCAGACTGTGAAGATTGTGGTGTTTTGATGGAAACTATATTGAGATGTTATTGCTGTTGAGGACAAAGAAGACTGAAGTATGTGTATAAGTCCATTATTGATGCGTTTAGACTTGGGTATAAAAATCATACAAAGCTAAGCACATTCCCAATCAAGTTCAATTTAAAATGTTAAACCCAAATCACACATATAAGCAAGCGTACTCATCATTAATTGAGCATAGGGTTAAAACAAGTGTCAATCCTCAAGGAGCAAGTAGACATTAATTACCCTTCTTTCATTGTTTAACCGACTCGACAAAGTGAAAAACAAATAAAAGGAAATTAAAAAGGAAATAATATATATATATATATATATATATATATATATATGTCAAGGATGTAGATTTATGTAACTCAAGCCATTGTTTAGACAAACATGATCTTAAAGAACTTAACCATTATCTTAACCAATCATTCTTTTAGCACCATGAAGGATGAAGGTAGACTCATTTTGATGGTCAATCCATGAAATCACTATCTCCTAGATAAATTAGAATCACTTGGTCCGTCTCAACTAATTCATCCAAAAGACGCATTAAACACAATCCTTCATTAAACTCCCTTGGTCTCGGAGAATTTAGAACACGAAATTAATCAATGAACCTTTGGTCCCGGAAGACATCAATTAATCTTCAATTACCAGTTCTTAAACAATTAACCACCTTTGGTCTAGCAAGTCAATTGCCAACAGAGTATGAAACTAATAAATCAAAACACCCATCAACCCCTTTTGGTCCAACAAGTCAATGGATATAATTAACTAACTAATCTCGTAATAAGCATAAGTAATTGAATACCAAGAATAATAACCAATTAATCAAAAGATCAAATAACTCTAGAAATCATGAATATCTAAAACAATGTTGAATTACAATAAAACAATTAACATATCATTGTCAAGAAAAAGAAAACAAAGTAAAAGAAAGAACTCATAGACAAGCCTCCTTCTTCTTCATTTGAAGACCTTCTTGTACAACCCTCCTTGAACTTTGAAGAATTCTCCTTGGTCTGAGTGATTTTTTATGATGATCAATGAATTCTCCCATTTTCCCATGCGTTTTCCATCTATTTATAGCCTTAAGAGGTGCCTAAACTCGTAGGTACAAATTTCTTGTCCGAGTAGAAGTTGGAAGCTGCTAAAACTCTTCAGATTTCGAAAAACATGTAGAAAGATCGCAGCACCGCCTCAGGGACAGACCACAGCCGGCGCCACCTTGGTCCTTTGGAGCCGGTGCTGCCTTGGTTCTGTTTCTCCAATCGTTTGTCGATTTTTCTTCGAATTGTGCGCATACGTTCCAGAGTGCAGCCGGCGCCGGTTCCAGCCTTGCAGCAGGTGCCATCTCTTCTATGCTTTGCGACGATTTTGCTTTGTTTTATCCAAAATCCTGAAGTAATGACCAAAATACCTTTCCAAGGGTAAAATCTCAAATATGAAAGAATATGACCAGATATTTTACAAAATATATTACACAAGAGCCTCAAATAACTAAGCAAAGTATAACCAATTTAGCTCCTATCACATTCCCCCACACTTAACTCTTTACTTGTCCTCAAGTAAATTATCAAGAACAAGTAGGAAAAACACAAGGTTTTAATCACCCAATCAATTCCAAAACCATATCTTCAATGCTTTTTTTATTCATGAACATAAAACATATGATACTAAATCGTTCACAGCCAATGCAAGACTTGTGTAGTGATAAATGACTTAGTAGAACCATCTCAACACTTTACAATATTCTCAAACCATTGGAAAGAAGTCAGTTTAAAAAGAGTATACATTCCATATGCTTACTTTTCATACACTCTCTCCACTAATTCGAGACATATCATGATTCTACTTAGATCAAGTAAGACTTTTAAGCTTGTAATGTAAGGCTAAAGGTTTGTAATGTGGCTTATCAAACGAAGGATATAGGAACATCAAAAGTCAAAGAAAAACTGAGAGTAAGAAAGAAAAGGATACCCAAAGTAAACCTCTAATTCCCAACTCTTCATACTCTACTATTCCATAAATCAATCAAACCATAACCTTATATAACAACCCTTATGAATTTCAAGCAAATCCTGCATTGTTCTTCTTCTTCTTTCTTTTCTTTCACCTCTTCTTATCATCAACTCTTTTCCTCACAAGATCACTCAATTTTCCAGCAATGGTGTCGAGTGTTTTATATGAACTTACTTTTACAGTTCACTCACCATCCCTTTTATGTTCTTTTTCCTCTTCTTTTGTTTTAACTGCTGCTATTCTTTTCTTTTTCACTCACTTTTCTTTCTAGAAGCTTGTTGTTTTCTCTTTTTACTTCCTCTCGTTTCTTTTCTTCTTTCTCATCTTTTTCAACTCACCATTCTTTTCTTTCTCAATTTTTTTCAACTTCTTCCTTCCATTCCACTTCCTTTCTTTTCCTAGCTCCACTCGTAATTGATCCTTGACGGAAAGTAATAAGTCATGATCTCCATCCTTGCAATTTTTCCAACATACATATACTTTCATCCTTCAAGAGCATAAAAATTTGGAAATTATACAAACTCTTAGCACAAGGAATGGACAAAATATCATGACGGGTTTTAAAGAAAGAAATCACCAATTTAGGCTCAAAATAGGCACTAGGGATAATATAACAATAGGTAGACTTGAAAAGCTCAAAGTATCCAAAGAAGGCCTATTACCGTCATCCCTAAGTTAAATCATGAATGTCTTTCTTATTTTGCCTCGAGAGGTATTCAAGTAAGTTCTAGAATGTTCCATCAATTTTAGAGAAAAACATGTTTAAGAATAATGCACAGCATTTGATCAAGAACTACTTTGTCCAAGTGAGTGGAAAAAGTCATGCATAAGCCATTAATGATCTAGAACATATGCTCTATAATCCATCATAAAGACATGCACTAAAAAAATACAGCTTGAAATTGAAAAATTTTGAAAAGTTTTGAAAAATTTGAACAATCCCGCATGCAAGAATATGTATCCTAAGAATATGTATAGAAGAATTGTTGATCAAACCACTCCCCCACACTTACATTGGATATTGTCCTCAATGGCCAAATAAATATAACCAAAACAACCAATACCATGGGACTAAACAAAATAAAGGAAGAGAGATAGAAAAAACAAACTTTCATTCATTGTGGTGTACAAGAACTGAATGCATGAAGAGGAAGGCAGCATCAATGCACCTAAAAAAAATACAAAAGAAAATACCAAAGCATAACAACTAGAAAAGAAAATAAAGCAAAGACAAACAAAATAGAAAGACAACGAAAGGAAAGCCAAACTAACTAAAACAAAAACATGAAAAGAGAAAGGAAACAAAAACAAAAGTGAGCAAGAACACATCATCAATCCTCCGCAGCATCATCATCCTCATCCTCATCCTCATCAGCGAGTGTAGAGGGGCCTGCACCATCATGTTGCCTAGGAGGCTGCTGCCTCAACTCAATTAACTGCTGCTCCATGGTAGCTTGCTGTCGTGCCATATCTTCCATAGTACCCTGCAAGCGTAGAAGCACTTCCATTTGCTGGTCGAGGCGCCCCAATACGGTGGTCTCAAAGTCCATCAGGGAGTGGGACTGAGAACGGCCAGCTCTAGAACGTGCCGGTGGTGGTGGCTGCTCCTCCTCTACTGTAGATGGCCTTTTCTGACCGGGATGTTGGACCTCGAAGGGAGTGATCCATTTCTTCAACTTCGGGCTATATTTGTATCCGCAACTCATAAGAGTA
Source organism: Voacanga thouarsii (assembly GCA_026120185.1). Taxonomy (NCBI): domain Eukaryota; kingdom Viridiplantae; phylum Streptophyta; class Magnoliopsida; order Gentianales; family Apocynaceae; genus Voacanga; species Voacanga thouarsii. The sequence goes on from JANUWF010000910.1 coordinate 106,916, forward strand.
TGCTCAGTGACCATATCGTGCTCAGTGGTAGCCTCCATGAGTTCTCCCTCAAAACTCACCCCAAAGTCTTTTAAAATCTTCATTATAACCAAGGGAAAAACAAAGGCTTTTGTGGAGAGACGGTGATGAACAACCTCCCTAATAGATTGGATGATCAAAGGAGCAAGAGGGATAGGTAATGTGTTCATCATCCGATGTAGAATATAAGTGTCAATAAGCCTAGTTTCATTGAAACCACTAGCATGAGGAACAACATTAAACCCAAACATGTACACCAATGCTCGAAAGTTGGCTGCCAAGTCATTGTAGGAATAAAAACTGTTAGCTTGGAAGGCATTATGCTTATATAAGCCTAGGGTTGCTCGCGTCCCCCTAACATCCCAATTTGGGTCCGAAAGAATCTTTTGATTATTCACATCAATCCCTTGCCAAGTATCATCGTCATAAATCTGGAGGAGGTGAGATAATTGGTTTTGAGTGATGACAGTAGGAACTCCTTTCACTCTTGTTTCAATATGTGGGAGATGTTTATTACCCTTGTCCGTCATATTAGCATAGAATTCCTTGACAAGCATGGGGCAAAACATCCCTTTCAGTTGCACTATGGATCCCCAACCTAGTCATCTAAACATCATTCCTAATTTAAGTGCTTGATCTAAGGTGGGGGAGAAAGTATGCTCAACAATAATCTTGTTTGAAGCTCTCCTACTATACCATTCCTTACAAGAGGCATCGACAAACTCAGTAGGTCTAAGAGATAAGGGATCAACAAATGATGGAACTGAGGACGAGGAAGGTCTCGCCCTTTTAGATGGTTGACTCCTCCCTCTAGACATGGTCACAGAAGGAATGGAATACTAAGAAGAGAGAACAGATGTGCTCAATCACTTAATAGAGTATAGCTACCCCTACACAGATATATCTCAAATTTCACACAACCCTCAACTAAGCTCGCAATCCACAAATCACAACTCCTTCAATGTATATTAACTCCAACACCCAATTCAATCAACCACTTTCACCCAATGCAACACAGCCTGCACAATGCATGTAAAAATCCACTATAAAGCATAACTTGTGCTGATATCCTCAAAGCATGCTAGTAAACATGATCGTGTGAATGAAGGCAATGGTATTATGTGATCAATAATGCAGTTTCAATAGATTCAATTGTCACCAATAACCATAATTCTAGCCTGAGCTATATGAATTCTTGAATGATAACATGCAAGAATCAAGTAATGCAGGCTCAATACTCCTAAGGTAATCCAATGAATGAAACTCAAGTTGGAATGCACAATCATAGAATATATAATTCACAATCATAGAATATATAATGCTCAAGGAAGAAAGGAGGTTTTGAAGAAAAAGTGGCCAAAATGGCCCTTTAATGATGTTCCTCCCAATAAGAACCGGCACCGGCCCGGCTCTTGGAGCCGGCGCCAGTTCTGTTCTGTCCGGTTCAATTTTTTTTCCTTTTTTTTTTAATGAACTTGCAAAAACACATGGATGCTGAATAAAAATACTATAAATTAAAAATTATCCTCAACATAAAATAAAAAGTAAAGAAAATAGAAAAGAACTGCTCAAGGTTTTCCACGGTTGTGATCCAGCGGATTTTCTTCCGTATTCCCTGGTAGTGTTCCTGCTTGACGATCCCCTATGAGTTTGGCTAGTTGACCAATTTGGTTTTCTAAATTGCGCATGGAAGCCTCTAGGTTCCTTATTGTCGCATCGACTCATTGGAACTTAGCCTCCGTGGTACTTACCAATTGGCCAATCAATTCTTCCAATGGTGGTTTTTGAGGTGCTGCCGTGGTGTTTATGGAGTTTGGATTCCTTTAGTTACCTCCAAAATTGAAAGAACTTTGCCTAGGTGGATTCCCATTGATCCAAGAGAAATTAGGGTGATTTCTCCAGCTAGGATTATAGGTAGAGCTATATGGATTGTTACCTGGCCGGACATTACCTGCGAAGGCCACTTGTTTTGAAGCTTCTTGGAGTGACCCCATCTTTTGGCATTCATGATTGGGGTGCTCTTCTCCACAGAAATCGAAGTTGACATTTAACACTTGGCCTTGAGACATCACCAACTGCTCCATCTTTTGGGTTAAGGCGTCTACCTTAGCCTCTAATACTACCACAGCATCCACTTTGTGTACTCCTTGCATACGAGCCTTTGACCTTGCACTTCCCCAAGAATAGTTATTAGAAGCTAAATTTTCAATAAGCTCAAATACCTGTTCCAGGGTCTTATGGTTGATGGAACCCCCTGCAGAAGAATCCACCATTTGCCGTGTTACAAACGTGAGGCCATTCAAGAAGATAAGTATTTGCATCCCCAGCTTGAATCCGTAGTGTGGGCATTTTCTTAACATTTCCTTAAATGTCTCCCAACTCTCATATAAGGGTTCAAAATCAAGTTGTTGGAAGGCGAAAATTTCATTCCTAAGCTTGGCTGTCCTAGCTGGAGGGAAATATTTGGCCAAAAAATTTTCAGCTAAGGCATTTCAAGTTGTGATGGAACCTGTAGGTAAAGACATTAACCACGATTTAGCTCTATCTCTCAAGGAAAAGGGAAAAAGTCGTAATTTAATAGCATCTTCAGAAACACCATTCATACAAAGCGTTTAGACTTGGGTATAAAAATCATACAAAGCTAAGCACATTCCCAATCAAGTTCAAATTAAAATGTTAAACCCAAATCACACATATAAGCAAGCGTACTCATCATTAATTGAGCATAGGGTTAAAACAAGTGTCAATCATCAAGGAACAAGTAGACATTAATTACCCTTCTTTCATTGTTTAACCGACTCGATAAAGTGAAAAACAAATAAAAGGAAATTAAAAAGGAAATAAAATTATATATATGTCAAGGATGTAGATTTATGTAACTCAAGCCATTGTTTAGACAAACATGATCTTAGAGAACTTAACCATTATCATAACCAATCATTCTTTTAGCACCATGAAGGATGAAGGTAGACTCATTTTGATTGTCGATCCATGAAATCACTATCTCCTAGATAAATTAGAATCACTTGGTCCGTCTCAACTAATTCATCCAAAAGACGCATTAAACACAATCCTTCATTAGATTCCCTTTGTCTCGGAGAATTTAGAACATGAAATTAATCAATGAACCCTTGGTCCCGGAAGAATCAATTAATCTTCAATTACCAGTTCTTAAACAATTAACCACCTTTGGTCTAGCAAGTCAATTGCCAACAGAGTATGAAACTAATAAATCAAAACACCCATCAACCCCCTTTGGTCCAACAAGTCAATGGATATAATCAACTAACTAATCTCGTAATAAGCATAAGTAATTGAATACCAAGAATAATAACCAATTAATCAAAAGATCAAATAACTCTAGAAATCATGAATATCTAAAACAATGTTGAATTACAATAAAACAATTAACATATCATTGTCAAGAAAAAGAAAACAAAGTAAAAGAAAGAACTCATAGACAAGCCTCCTCCTTCTTCCTTTGAAGACCTTCTTGTACAACCCTCCTTGAACTTTGAAGAATTCTCCTTGGTCTGAGTGATTTTTTATGATGATCAATGAATTCTCCCATTTTCCCTTGTTTTTTCCATCTATTTATAGGCTTAAAAGGTGCCTAAACTTGTTGGTACAAAGTTCTTAGCCGAGTAGAAGTTGGAAGCTGCTAAAACTCTTCAGATTTCCAAAAACGTGTAGAAAGATCGCAGTACCGCCTCAGGGACAAACCACAGCCGACGCCGCCTTTGTTCTGTTTCACCACTCGTCTACTAATTTTTCTCCGAGTTGTGCGCATACATTCCAGAGTGCAGCCGGCGCTGCCTCTGCTCTGCTTCACGATGGTTTTATTTTGTTTTGCCCAAAATCTTGAAGTAATCACAAAATACCTTTCCAAGGGTAAAATCTCAAATATAAAAGAATATAACCAATTATTTCACAAAATGTATTACACAATAGCCTCAAATAACTAAGCAAAGTATACCCAATTTAGCTCCTATCAATTATTCATTCTAACAGATTGAGATTTGGCAGTATATTAAAAATGATTTGTTTTGAAAATGATTATGATATGCAGTATATTAAAAATTTCAGATGATGAGGATATTCTTGTGTTTGAAATTTTGTAGTCCATTTTTGTGAAAAATCTCTTTTACCCTGCACATACACAGGGGGAGTTTTGGACTAACATTTTCTCAATCCAAATGACCAGTCCAAAATTGAATTTTTCTAAGGCTAAGTTTATGTCTAACTCTACCCTATTTTGGACACATGATTTGGTCATCCAAAAAAACCCTTAAAAAGAATAACTTCCGTGGCACCTTACCCTATTTTAGATGCACATTTTGGAAGTCCAAACTTTTAGAATCTAGTCATACTCTCAAAACACACTTCATGGCTTTACATCTTATGTTCATATATGCATATATTAAGGGGGAGCATTACATCTTATGATTTATATTCTATATCTCCTTGTGTACTTATCGATTCATTTTCTTTTTCTAATTACGGCTATTCTCTTGTGGAATAGTCGTGTGATGGAAGGAAAGAAGATACAAAGGTAGGTTGGGCCATAAGCTCATTGAGCCATGTTTATGAGTACATGCTTTATATTTTCTTTCATAATCTCTAATAGCACTCCTTAAGTCCTATAATAAGAAAATGGATTTTAGTGAAAAATATTCTTATATCTCTCGATCTAACATGTCTGTACTATACATATCATTATTTTTATATCACAAATCCATCAAGTTTGTCATCAGTCAAAAAAGAGGAGATTGTTAGCCCTAAGGGAATTCTCCTGTGTTTTGACTTATGACAAATATTGATGAGGACTAACTCGTGTGACTTACATATGATAGGACATGTTTGACCTACTTCTTTCAAGGCAGGCAAATAAGGTTGCTAAGCAGCTCTTAAGAAAATGGAATCCAAAGTGGTGATTGATTAATAACAACTTAAACCTAAGAGCTCAAAAATCATGATGCCCTTCAGAAATAACTTTAGACTAGGAATTATTTTGTTAAGGTATATTATGTAAATTCCTATATCTCCTTTACCTTATGATTCAATTTATTTTTACCTTAAAGAACACAAGCAAAAAGATTTCAAAGTCTTAAGTCTTCAGAATTTTGGATTGAGTAATTTGGATGGCTCTGCATCCAAATGTTTCGTCCAAAACTCTGTGAATAGTGTCAAAATGCTTCTTCCTAGAAAAATGCCATTTTGGACTCAAACGCACCATCATCCATTCCTTGAGTCCAAAACTCTTGAAAATCTACTAGCGAGAAACTAGATGTTTCTAGCCATTGGAGCTTTACTTTTTGCTTCTATAAAAGCTCTCAAAACTTGATTTTAAAGCAGATTTTTGTCCTATATTTCTTAGAAACACTCTTACACTTGAGAATAAAAAAACCTTAAGTGTGAGCATAAGGTAGTGGATGTAGATCTTAGTAGATCGAACCACTATAAATCTCTTGTTCCTTTTCCTTGCATTTAATTCTGATAGCTTGAGAATTTCTTTGTTCAAATGCTTTCAATCATTCAAAATAAATCTTTATAACTCTCACAAACTTATCTTTATTTTTGTATTGATTGCACATCTCTTGTCTCATTCTATTCAGATCCTAGTTGCTTCCTTAATGCTGCTCAAAACTCTTCTTTGTATATCTAGCAAACTCCTTGATCTGAAAAACAAAAAGAGGTCCTTGAAAAATAGATTCTTTTTGAAAAGGGTTTTAAATTTGCCAAAAACCTTATTCACTCCCTCTAAGGTTTTTCACTAATCAAACCATTAAGAAGTTCAATCTTGTAAACTACTAGTCTAATCCTTTCAATAATCAAGAAAGGTCCTAAATATTATGGGTTTATTTTCTACCTTTTGGATGCCTTACAATTCCTCAACTGTGCATTAGCTTTAGAAATGTAGATTCTCCCACTTGAAAATTCTAAATCCTTTCTCTGGTTATCGGCATAGCTTTTCTGTCGACTTTGTGCAGTTTTCAACTACTCTTGCACCAATTATATTGGATATCTATATCTACATATATATATATATATATATATATATATATATATATATATATGGTTAAATTGAATTGTAATACCCTGATTTAAACTACCATTAGTTCATGAGAAAAGTCATACATGGCCTACCTTCTTATAATGTATTTGTTAAATTTGAACTATTTTATGAAGTATATGTGATTTATGTATTTGATATTGTATGGATTTATTTTTTTGGATATAGCTGTGTTGGATAAGGTGGTACAACTTTTGTTCATATAGAGTAGCATTTAATAGAAAAGAAATGAAGTGAGTTAAGTAGGAGTTTATGGAAATTTATTTGAAGAATATTTAAACAAGAGTTATTGTGGAATATGTTAGTGTTGTGCCCTAGAGGCAATCACTTGTAAATTATAATTGTGAGAAGAAAATGATTTATAGATGAAATAGAAGTTTGTTATAATTTATGGGGGCCTAATTACAATTATATAAACTTCGAGGACTCAGTTGTAGTCAGTGGATCTTAGAGGACTTAATTGTAATCATCACGAATTTTAAAATTTATAAAGGGAGGAAATCATTTCCTCTGAGAGATATACAACACACAGCTCCATGAATCTCATCTTCTCCAACTCTAAAACTCTAGCCGCCTCTTGTTCTACTAGCATAGAATTGAGCAAGTTTGGTGTGAGTAATTAAGCATTTGCATGGATACTATTAGACACAGTCCTCACATGGACTTCAGTGGCCGCTGTGAGCAACTGATCACAAAATAGTTGCGATTGTGATCGCAGTAATTCAGGAACCGAAGAAGATTTTTGAGTTAAGGGTACAACAAGTAAATCTCGTACCTTGCTTTCTTACCCATTTTAATCGACAAACATGTGATATTTGGGAGGAATTTTAGTTTTATGTTCCGGTGCATGTATGCTCTTGCATGGCCGAATCCCTACAGTGGTATTAGAGACACCATGTTTCTGTTTCAATGGGTTATGTTTTGCTAGGAAATTATTTCGAGCATGCTTTTAGGTATTGTTAAGTGCTATTGCTTTGTATGTATAGTCTGGGTTTTTGAAAACATTTTCACAATGCTTATAAAAATTATTTCTGTATGTTTTTTGGGTTCGCAAAAATTAATTTTGCGTGTCATGGGTTGTTCTATATTTTTCCTTGAACTATTTGTATTGTTGATTTAATGGTGATGGTGATCAAAGATTGTTATTAATATGGATTAACAAAGAATTGAATCAAAATAGATTTAAACGGTCTCGAAACAACATTGCAGTTCACATAATTTTTTTTCCTAGATATTTGTAGTTTTTGCCCAGAAATCGGTTTTGGAAAATGAAGAAGAAAGGCGAAGAAAAAAAAAAGGTTTTTTTCTACCCAAGCTGTGGCTTGCTCGAGAGCTATTGCCCGAAGCTGGGAAGTAGTGGGTGATCATGGGGAGGTGATAGGGGCTAAAATCACCATTGTTTTCCTAATTATTTAAGGTTATTTTGTAATACATTTATTATAATAACTAGGCATATTCCTTCCTATTTGACATTTTGCATGTAAAATTTTTTTTTGGGCAAATTTATGAAAATTTGAGTAGAAATCGAGCAGAAAGTGAACAATTCCAGAATGCACCTGGCGCTAGGCCCAGCCAATGGACCAGGTGCCAAGTCCATTCTATTCCAGCAGCAAAACTTGAGTAGTTTTTAGGACAAAAACCATAATAGATCTGGCGTCAGGTCTGGCAAGTGTACTTGATGCCGAGTCAATTCTGTCTGTAGAACAAAAACAGAGCAAAAACCCCGAAGGGAGAATAGAGCACACCTGGCACTAGGTGGGTCGAAGGTACGCGATGCTAGGTATACTCTGGAAGGTGAATATTCTATGCATGAATTTGAGAATTCTCCAATGATTTTGATATTTTCTGAATCCTACTCGGCCAAGACTTTCTAAGCCGTAAATTTAGCATCTAATAGCCTATAAAGGCACAAGAAAATATAAGGATTAAACAAGATACATAGAGAGAGGTGGATTCAAAAGTAAAAATTCTCAAATCAACTCATTAAAAGAGGAGTTCACTCAAATCAAGGAGGTTGTTCAAGAAAGTCTTCAAGAGTGAAGAATATAACATCCCTACTAAAGATAATAGCGAAAGCATATCAATACCGGGTGTCACACCGTCCAGTTTCCTGGACAAGGAGTTTTTTATAATGAAAACAACATAGTGTGTGTGTGTGTGTGTGTAGTCCAAACTCATTAATATCATATACTGATAGTCACACATATACATATATCAGATAATCTCATACATATCCCATCTCTATATACAACAGAACAAAGTATATGATCAAAAGGGAAGCTGTCTAGACTTATACTGCTAACTCTGTGGTATTGTTCTTCTATCCATAGGTCCGCTTAGCTCTGGATCCTACAAAAGGTAAGATAAGAGACATGTGTGAGTGATGAATCACCCAGTGAGTCCTGTGTGTGCTAATGCTTTGCAAAAGAACCAAGAACACAAAAGTTCTGTGTAATAGAATATCATTCTTTTCCTACTGGAAGCAATTTTTAAAACTCTCAAGGGAGAAGAGTTTATTCAGAGATCAATCATTTATAGAAAATAGTATTTTAGATTTCAAATCGTTGCCCCAATTTTAAAAACAGAGGCACGTCTCCCACAACATGTCAGCCTGTACACAAGTCCCGTGGTTCTTGCCTTCAACGCCACGTATCATTGTACTGAGACCACTGCCCCAGAACCCAATCCGTGCGTCATCGGAATAAGTGTTCCATAGCTTACAATAATCAACAATGCATGCAGCACATAGTCTTTTTATTACTACAATAAGCCAAGGGACTCAATCCTGACGTTAATCACCGTCGAGGCAACAGGGGGTTCGAACAACACCAAGTATCTAGCCCAGCCTGTGAACAACCCAAATCACAAAGTGCACACAAGGCACGACAATTGCCAGGCTCTAGACGGCTAGCCAGGACGACGCGTCTCAATATCCTATCACCCCGTTCAGAGTAAGACAAACACTGGAACTAGTTGTTAGGGATATGCCTTTTGAGTCAATTTGTACTTATACTATTGTCGTTATGTTTTATATAATAATATGAGGTTTTCCTTTTTCATGAATAGTGTATTTTATTTTGTGGTATAAGTAATACCCAACAATGAATACAATAACTATTCTAAAACTGTCCCTCATCGATTATTATTATTGGAACAATAATAAATTAAGATTAGTATGTTTGCGACTTGATGGCTATGTTTGACTGGTCATGGATATCTGTGATATCAAGTCAAAACATAAATAAATGTTAGACAATATTGTATTTGACATGACCCACTGTGAGAGTACTTCATGGAACATGTCATAAGTACTTTCTAGCCATAATGATATTAAAAGTCCTTCGACCTAAATTCATCATAGTTTCCTACTTGATAAATTTTATATTTCGACGTTGTCTAAAGTTATCTTTAACCAGATAATAAATTATACTACTGTTGCATATAGAATAAATTAAGGAGAGGAATATGATTGATAGTAAATGAATTTGTCCCTCTCAATTATGGGAGAGATATCCATGGGTCCCTTGATAAGTTAGACTGTTAAAATGCATGGCCATGCTCAAATATATCAATCTAAGATATTGATATAAGTTGTTTGAATAGTCTACTATGAAATCAAGAAATAATTGATTAAGCTTAATAGGGATGACATGCTCCGTGCCTTATGCTTAATCTGGATATCATATGACAAAAGGACTAAATATAAAATTGTGGTTTAGTTCAAAGAGATCACTGATCTTCATTTAACGTAGATAGTTATAATATTTTGCTAGAAACCACTTATAACTTGTGGGCCATTTAAATATGATTTAGGCACACTGCCAGTGTTAAATGAACCTATAGGGTCACACAATAAGCAAACTTGTTAGGTTATTTTTCTGGTAACTAGATTCGAAGAATCTGGAAATATGTCTAAGTTAATCAAACAAAGAAAATTTACCAGATACAATGAATCTGGAAATATGTCCATATTTGATGTATCTGAATGATGTCCAGATTATAAGAATCTAATTCGGTAAATTAATTAGTTAAATTACTGAAGTAATGACAGAATTTTATCATGTCAGTGTTAATTTAATTTGAATATAAATTAAAATTTAATAAGATATTATAAGAGTTGGATTCTAAGAAGTTCGGGGGTTTTTGAGAAAACCCTAGCCGTCTTTTCAAGAGCCCATTCTATTGAAAATATTCGTGCCTCTGTTTACCGGAAAAAAGAAACTCTCAACCCCTAGGTGCTAGCACTCTCTGGGTAACGAGTCAATTTGCCATGTGTATCGATAGAGGATGTTCGCACACTGTAGCATCTGGTGATCGTTCGGGTTGCACGTACGACAGCATAATCAGAATCGAAAGATCTCGATTACGCCAAACAGAGGTAATTCTGTAAACCTTAGATCTTCTTAATTATTTACTTGGGTTCTCAGAAGGGATTCGTGGATGTTTTCCGCATTTAGGAGTCCACAAATCCTAACAGTGGTATCAGAGCAACTTGCTAAATGATTAGGTTGATTCATCTGTGTTAATCGTATTGCTAAATATATGTATGATATATATTTGTGAATTTAAACGGTGTATATCAGCATGTTCACATGGTTATGATTTTAGAATACTTAGCATGCAGACTACCTGAATTAGGTTTAATTTATGCATCTTAGTTGTCTGATTAGACCAAATTATTTGCAGATTGTCTGTAAACTGGTTTGTTTTAATATGATATGGTATCATAAGCATGATATCCGTGGTTCTATATTTGCGATTTGTTAGTATTAATCGTCCATGATAATATGTTATCTATACGAATATGATCAAATGGGAACACAGATTGTCTATAATGTGAAAATTTCATGGCGATGGTTACTAAGGGGTCCGAACGTTAATCTAATTAATATTTAGAAATCGGAAGGCGAAAACTCATTCAATGAGAGAAGGAAACCTCCGCCAAGGGCACTGCCCCTTAGAACACCAACTAACTATTCATTGTGTGTTATTCATTAGTGTTTTTTATTGTAGTTGTGGGTTAAATTGAATAGTGCATAGCATGGCCCGTCTTATCCCAATGTGATTGGTAGGTTACATTTTGGTTATTTTAAGTTGTAATTTTTTAAATACGGCTTGTGTGTCGTTTTTCATTGTTGAAAAAATGTATTGCTTTCCTAGAATAGGAATTATTTTAATTTTACTATCCAAAGTAAAAAAAGATGGTGGCCTACATTTACAACCATGGAGGAGTATGCTCAAAGTATTAGAGAGTGCTTAAGGAGTTCATATACCTAGATTGACCACCTTGATTTTCACTTTGCTCGTGATGATCAACATAGGTTATGAGTCATGCTATATCACTTTTATTTATGTCTTTGATATGTTTATTTCATGCTTACTACAATCAAATTTTTATTTTAAAAAAAAAATAAGTGTTAACTGCCTTCCAAAATCAAACACTTATTATTACTTGGATCATCATATGAGCATTCCTGCTAAAGTAGGATGCTTTTGAATATCTAAGTGAGACAAGATGGAAAATAGTTTTCCATATGTTTGATATGGTTTGACTTAACTGGGCTATCAAAATGGTTTTGGGCCTAGGGCATTATATGAGATATTTTTAGCTGGGACATTTGATGCCTATCTCCTTTAAAATTTGAGTTTTATTTAATTATAAGATTACAGCTAAAGCTGACTTATGATTAAAATAAAATATTTATAAAAAAATTTACCCACTGCAAAACATCAAAATGTTGAAGTTTCAAAAGGTTAAATGCTTTTAGTGGGAGTTTTTCATTAAGGTCTCAGAATTAATTACTTTGCATTTTTTGTATGTAGATAATGGCAACAAACAGTTGGAATAACTCATTATAATCTGTGCTCGAGAAAGACAAGCTTAGTGGGACTAACTTTCTTGATTGGGCATGAAACTTAAGAATCATTCTTAAGCAAGAAAAAAAGATCTATGTTCTTGAAAATCCTATTTCCCCTGCTCCAACAAATAATGCCTCAAAAGCTGAAAAAGATACTTATAGTAAGCACAAAGATGACTCCAACGATGTTACTTGCCTCATGCTAGCAACCATGCACTCTGAACTTCAAAAATAGTTTGAAGAAGTAGAGGCATATGACATGATTGTGCATCTCAAGGAAATGTTCCAAGAGCAAGCACGACAAGAGAGATTTGAAAATCACAAGGTGTTAAACGCATGTAAGATGGTTTCTGGCACCTCGGTAAGCGCTCATGTCCTTAAAATGAAGGGCTACCTTGGTAATATTTTTAAGCTTGGTGCTCCTGTTAATCATGACATGGCCATGGATTTGATCTTGGGCTCATTACCTCCTGAGTATGACCAGTTTGTCATGAATTTTAACATGCATAATATGGAGAAATCCATTACTGAATTGCATGGGATGTTAAAACAAGTTGAACTGAACATTAAGAAGAATACTCCTATTGTTCTAATGGTTCAAAAAGGGAAAGGGAAAAAGAACAACCAAAAGGGCAAAGTCATGGCTAGTAAGGGCAAGGACAAGGAAAAGTCCAAGTTCAAGCCCAAAGCTAAGGCCAAGACACCAAAAGAAGGAGCTTGCCACCATTGTAGAGAACAAGGACATTGGTTAAGAAATTGCAAGCTCTATTTGGAAGCAAAGAAAAAGAAGGACAGTGAAACTGTCGCTTCAGGTATTTATGTTATGGAAATTAATTTATCTACTTCTGATTCATGGGTATTGGATACCAATTGTGGATCTCACATTTGTGTAAATGTGTGTGGTCTAAAAAGGAGTAGAGCCTTGGCAAAAGGCGAGGTAGACCTGCGAGTTGCGAATGGAGCAAAAGTTGCTGTAGTAGTTATAGGAACTTTTGAATTAATTTTGCCCAGTGGACTTGTTTTGGAACTGAATGATTATTTTTATGTTCCTGCTATGAGTAGGAATATTATTTCAGTTTCTTGTTTGGATTTAGAAGTTTTGAATTTGTTATTAGGAATAACATTTGCTCCATTAATAAAAATGGCATTTTCTATGGAGATGCCTCGTTATCAAATGGGCTCTATATTCTCAATATTCGTGGAACTTCAAACAAGTCTATCTATAATATTAATACTAAGAGATTGAAATCTAATGACTTAAATCAGACTTACTTTTGGCATTGTCGTTTGGGCCATATAAATGAGAAACGCATAATAAGGCTTCATAATAATGGGCTTCTAAATTCGTTTGATTTAGAATCTTATGAAACATGTGATTCTTGTTTATTAGGCAAAATGACTAAAGCACATTTCAAGAGATAAAATGAAAGGGCAACTGATTTATTGGGCCTAATACATACTGATGTATATAGAATAATGAATTCATATTCTAGAGGAGGATTTTAGTACTTCATTACATTTACAGATGATTTCAGAAGATATGGCTACCTGTATCTGATGAAACATAAATGAATCGTTCCAGAAATTCAAAGAATTTCAAAATGAAGTACAAAATCAGCTTGGCAAAAGTATCAAAACACTTCAATCAGATCGTGGCGGTGAATACTTCAGTCACGAGTTTGACGAGCATCTTAAAAATTGTGAAATTATCTCCCAATTAACTTCACCTGGAGCACCTCAATGGAATGGTGTGTCTGAACGGAGAAATCAAACTTTATTAGATATGGTTTGATCAATGATGAGTCAATTTGATCTTCCAATCTCTTTTTGGGGTTATGCCCTAGAGACTGCTGCATTCATACTAAATCGAGTTCTATCTAAATCGGTTCAGAAAACACCATATGAGATATGGACTGGGAGACAACCTAGTTTGTCATTTCTCAAGATTTTGGGTTGTGAAGTTTATGTAAAGCATTTATTATCTGATAAACTTGCACCTAAATTGAATAAATGCATATTTTTGGGGTATCCTAAAGAAACTAAAGGATATCAATTTTACCTTCTAAAAGAAAATAGAGTAATTGTTGCTTGAAATGGATTCTTTCTTGAAAAGGAATTTATTTCTAAAAGAATTAGTAGAAGTAAAATACATCTTGATGAGATTCAATAGCCACAATTAGTACCTGAACCAAATATTGAACCTCGATTAGATAGTTCACAAGTCCAAAATGAGCATATTTCTATAAAACAAGGACCTTGAAGATTTGATAGGGTTCGTCAACAACCTGAGAGATATGGATTCCTCATCACCAATGATCACAATGTGGAGCTTATGGTTAATGATGAGCCCACTTCCTATCTAGAAGCCATTAAGAGTTCTTACTCTGGAAAATGGTTAGAGGCTTGAAGTCTGAGACGTAATTCATGTATGATAACCAAGTATGGACTTTGGTTAATTCACCTAAAGGTTCAAAAACCATTTGGTGTAAATGGATTTTAAAGAAGAAAACAGACATGGAGGGAAATGTGCATACTTACAAAGTACGACTAGTAGCAAAAGGTTATAGACAAACTCATGGTATAAACTATGATGAAACCTTTTCACCAGTTGTAATGCTTAAATTTATTAGAATTCTTCTTGCTATAGCAGTATATTATGATTATGTGATTTCGCAAATGGATGTCAAAACTGCGTTTCTCAATGGAAACTTACTCGAGGATGTGTACATGACACAACCTGAGGGTTTTGATGATCCTTTGAATTTTAACAAAGTGTGCAAGCTTCAAAGATCCATTTATGGATTGAAGCAAGCATCTCGAAGCTAGAATCTTCGTTTTGATTAAGCAATTAAAGAATTTAACTTTATCAAAAATGAATATGAGCCTTGTACATATAAGAAAACAAGTGGGAATGCAATAGTCTTTTTGGTACTTTATGTTAATGGCATCTTACTCATTGGAAACAACATCCCAACTCTACAAAGTGTAAAGATATGGTTGCAAAATTATTTCTCAATGAAAGACTTAGGTGAAATTGCATATATTCTAGGTATAAGGATCTATAGAAATAGATCTAGAAAGCTAATTGGACTAAGTCAAAGTGCATATGTTGACAAGGTACTGAAAGGTTCAATATGCAAGACTCTAAGAGAGGATTCTTGCCAATGTCACATGGTATTATGCTCAGCAAAACTCAAAGTCCTTCTACGAAGGATGAAGAAGAGTGCATGAACAAGATGCCATACACTTCCGCTATAGGGTCTATCATGTATGCCATGTTATGTACTCGACCCGATGTATCATATGCATTAAGCATGACGAGTAAGTTCCAGTCAAATCCTGGAGAGGCACAGTGGACTGCTGTCAAGAACATATTGAAGTACATAAGAATAACTAAAGATATGTTCTTAGTTTATGGAGGACAAGAAGGCAAGCTAGTTGTAAATAGTTACATTGATGCTAGTTTTCAGTCCGACATAGATGATTACAGATCACAATTAGGTTTTCTATTTTGTTTGAATAGAGGTGTTGTAAGTTGGAAAAGTTCAAAGAAAGACACCGTGTCCGATTCTACTACAGAAGTAGAGTATGGTGTTGCCTCAGCTGCAGCTAAAGAAGTAGTTTGGATTAAAAAGTTCATTACAGTACTAGATGTAGTTCCTAGTATTGCAAACCCAATGGATCTCTATTGTGACAACAATGGAGCCATTGCACAAGCTAAGGAACCAAGATCTCATCAGCGATCCAAACATATACTTAGATGTTTTCATCTCATTCGAGAAATTATTGATAGAGGAGATGTCAAAGTATGCAAGGTATCAACTGATAACAATGTTGCAGATCCACTGACAAAGCCTCTCCCATCGTCTAAACATGATAATCATACTAGATAAATCGGATTACGGCTTATGCCAAATTGGTCTTAGTGCAAGTGGGAGACTGTTAGGAGTATGCCCTAGAGTCAATTTGTAGCTATACTATTGTCATTGTATTTTATATAATAATATGAGGTTTTCCTTCCTATGAATAGTGCATTTTGTTTTGTGGTTATCAAGTACATAACTTGATAGTAAAACCCAATAATGAATACAATGATTATTCTAAAACTGTCCCTCATCGATTATTATTATTGGAACAATAATAAATTAAGATTAGTATGTTTGTGACTTGATAGCTATGTTTTACTGGTCATGGATATCTGTGATATCATGTTAAAACATAAATAAATGTTAGAGAATATTGTATTGGACATGACCTACTATGAGAGTACTTCATGGAGCATGTCATAAGTACTTTCTAGACATAATGATATTAAAAGTCCTTCGACCTAAATTTATCATAGTTTCCTACTTGGTAAATTCTATATTTTGACGTTGTCTAAAGTTGTCTTTAACCAAATAATAAATTAAACTACTGTTAGATATAGAATAAATCAAGGAGAGGAATATGATTGATAGTGAAGGAATTTGTCCCTCTCAGTTATGGGAGAGATATCCATGGGCCACTTGATAAGTTAGATTGTTAAAATGCATGGCCGTGCTCAAATATATCAATCTAAGATATTGATATAATTTCTTTTGAACAGTCTACTATAAAATCAAGAAATAATTGACTAAGCTTAATAAGGATGACATGCTTCGTGCCTTATATATAACCTGGATATCGTGTAGCAAAAGGACTAAATATAAAATTGTGGTTTAGTTTAAAGAGATCACTAATCTTCATTTAACCTGGATAGTTATAATGTTTTGCTAGAAATCGCTTATAACTTATGGGCCATTTAAATATGATTTAGGCACATTGCCAGTGTTAAATGAACCTAGAGGGTCACACAGTAAGAAAACTTGTTAGGTTATTTTTCTGGTAACCAGATTCGATGAATCTAGAAATATGTTTAAGTTAATCGAACTTAGAAAATTTACCAAATACAATGAATCTGGAAATATATCGACATTCGATGTATCTAGGTGATGTCCAGATTAAAAGAATCTGACTCAGTAAATTAATTAGTTAAATTACCGAGATAATGGCAGAATCTTATTATATCAGTTTTAATTTAGTTTGAATTTAAATTAAAATATGATAAGATATTATCAAAGTTGGACTCTAAGAGGTTCGGGGGTTTTTAAGAAAACCCTAATTGTCTTCTCAAGAGCCCATTCTGTTGAAAATATTTGTGCCTCTATTCACCAGGAAAAAAAAACCTCTCAAACCCTAGGCGCTAGCATTCATGGGCTAACGAGTCAGTTTACCATATGTACCGATAGAGGACATTCGCACACTACAGCGTTTGGTGATCGTTCGGGTTGCACGTACGACAGCACCATCAGAATCGAAAGATCTCAATTACACCGAACAGAGGTAATTATGTAAATCTTAGATCTTCTTAATCTTTTACTTGGGTCCTCAGAAGGGATTCATGGATATTTTTCGCGTTTAGGAGTCCACGAATCCTAACACTAGGGTCGTCTAACTCTAATGTAGGCTTATACAAAGACCAAAGTCCTCGCTGAGTACTCAATGTCGCCACTGTCAACCCTTCGATTGATCAGGCCAGAGGGTTAACTGATCTCGCAAGATTTTTTATCAAAACATTTTTGCGGTAAATAACATTTTCCAGAATTTGATCTAATTGGCCTACAAGTCAGGTCATCATTCACATAGGCTCAGTAGGGCCAATTAATTTATTCCATAGGTGCATCCGACCAATAAAATAATTTCAGAGATCAAAAGTCATTTTCCAAAAGTCAATCTTTTCAAGAGAGATTATTTTCCAAAACCATGTCAAAAATAGGTTAAATAGTTCTTTCTTACATTAAAATAAGTTTCCAGAAGTATTCAGGTCATTTCAACCCGTATTTGACCACAAAAGTCATTTCCAAGGGCATTCAGGTCATTTTACCCATACCTAATTTCAAATGACTTTCCAAGGGTATTCGGGTCATTTAACCCCTACCCAATTTGAAAAGTGTTCACAAGAGTTCAAATAAGGATATTTCGGTCATGTACTGAATACCCAATTCGAAAGGTTTTCATAAAACATTCCAATAAGGACATTTAGATCATTTTCTAAATACTCAATTCCAAAAGGAATTCATTTCAAGGAATCCAGAATTGTAATCCCAAAAGAAGATTAAATTCAATGTTTCCAAAAACATTTTCAGAAAATGTTCCAACAAAGGAATTCCAGTTAATTTTTGAATACCTGATTCAAAAAATTACCATTTTTCAAAAATTTCAAGTATTTAATCCAAAAGAACTAAAATCACAAAATTTAAGATTTAATCATCCATTAAGGTTTCCATGCTAATTATGAAATTCATTCAAGCCCAAAATGGCATAAAACAAATCGTGCTCAGATAAGCCTTAAACATATTCAGGGATTTCCAAAATGGTATATATTTCATGGAAAATGAAGAATACTAGCTTTAAAAAGGTTTAGAAATCTAAGGGACTCACCCTGTGTCCCAATTAACTCATTCCGTTCATGGTCGTTTAATCACCGTCGCTACCATTTCTAACGTTTCGTTGGCTATTTATCGATAAACCTACACCAAACATCGTTTTCGGATTAATTTGTGTTCGACTAAAAAATAGCCGACGTCCAGCCTGTAGGGTATCTCAGGCTTGTATCCTATACGACGCAGCAGAAAATAAGATGAGATACCCTCCCAGGACCTGTCTATGTGTGGAAAACAAGACATAAAGAGAGTAAAGGAAACAGCTTTTTACCTTTAGGTGATCGTCTGAAGAACAAAAATTTCTTCTTCAAGTTGAGGCGCGATCCAGCAATCCTCTTGTGCAAATTCCATGGGAGTTGGACGTCTAACCACTATAATCACATGTGTGATTATCTCTAACAGTGATCCACATAGAGGATACACTCAAGCACCAAAATTTCTTGTGCTAGCAGAAAAAGATGGCGGCTAGGGTTCTTTGATCAAGATCAACAAAAGAGTGAAAAAGAAGAGTCGTTTGTGGCTCTTTTTTTTTTTTTTTATGTGTTGTTCAGCTAAGGTTTTTCTTGTGTTACATATACTATATATTACAGGAAATTTCCCTCCCAAAACTGAGAGTTCTAATCTTATTAGAATTCCCGAATTGTAATTGGAAATATGAAGTTCTTACAATTATAACTTAGACCACAAATTATAACTGATTATAATTTATCCACAATAACTTCTCTTTCTCTCAATCTACCCCACTATGTTATCAAATAACATCTTGAGTATATAATCCTCTATTGTGTGTGACCTATTAGGTTTCCCAGTCAATTGGTCGCGAATATGAATTAATCCAAACGTCTTTGAGATTAATAATAGATAATTAATTAGAATTAATCCTATAAATTCTAATCAGGATTGGTTTATTAATTCATCAATTAATAAACCCATATTCCCAGGTCATGAGCGGTATATAGCAACACATCATGACCACCCAAGAGTCCAGGAAGTCAAGTGGCTTGACATGAACCCTTCAATAACAAACTTCAGTGCAATTAACTACTTTCACCATACAATATCTCATTCGGTTTGGAGTACGAAATTAGTACTAACTCCCTCCAGAAATAATTCTGGCTCAAATACAATAGTACTTGTACCAGAAACCCACTACTCTTGATGTGTATCAATTGGAACTATTTCTAATACACAATTGTCTTGGCCAAGGACTTCTCGAGTAGTAATTCCTATAAGTGGCCATGAGATATTTGTCCCTACTATTAGGAGTGGTGAATCCTTTATTGATCCTCTCAACTACTTTCGTTTACCTCATAATGTACCCAATATCCATCCCATAGGCGGCCCTTGATCGAGCTCCGAAGATTGGAATCAAAGTACAAAACTCAATAAACAAAGTACCTTGGAGATCTCAAGTCTAAGAATACTTGCACATTTGTTATATTGAGATTATATCACTGGCACTAAATGGTTATCCATGTGATTATCTCAAAGCTAGGTCATCCAATGAACTTGTTTCATTAACAAACATCCATATGTTATCTTTGAGTATCTTAATACTCACAGTTATGAGAACCATCGCCTGATCAAATCAGGAAGTCTAACACATGCTAGTCTTGACGCATTAATGATGTCCTGTATCTTTAATACTATGAGTAGGACTATTTAAGTACCAACACCATCCAGTGTAGTAGGAATCTCATATCATGATTTGCTTAACACAATGTTGTACTAGGGACTTCATCGAACAGTTATATTACTTAAAATAAATAAAAGAAACTGTAAGATCATTAATGCCTTTTATTAAAATAAAATGTGCCATATGCAATATACAAGTGATTACCTCTAGAGCACAACACTAACAAACTCCCACTTGCACTAGAGCCAATCATTCATGTATCTAATTCCGAATGACTCAATATGACAATCATGTTTCTTTTGGGATAGTACTTTCGTAAGTAGGTCAGCTATGTTCTCATCTGTGGGAACTCTCTTTATCTTTATTTAGAAGCAGCTATGTACTCAGCTTTTTTCGTAGAGTTGGCAATAGTCTCTTTTTTGGAACTTTTCCAAATTATTGCCCCTCTGCACAACGTAAACTCATAACTAGATTGTGATTTGAAATCATCTTTGTCAGATTGAAAACTGGAAATAGTATAACCGTTTATTTTCAAATCACATTCTCCATATACTAAGAACATATCCGTAGTCCTTCATAAGTACTTAAGAATATTATTTACTGCTGCCTAATGACCCTCACTAGGGTCAGATTGGTATCTGCTCGTCAAACTAAGTGCACAAGATATATTGGGCCTAGTACATATCATAGCATACATGATAGATCCAACTGCAGAGGCATATGGGATGTTACTCATGTGATCCTTTTCAACTTGTGTCTTGGGAGACATCAACTTTGAAAGGCTTACACCATGTGACATAGGTAAGAATCCCTTTTTGGATTGATCCATGTTAAGCCTCTTTGGCACTTTATCTATGTATGTAGACTGTGAAAGACCGAGCAACCTTTTACATCTATCTCTATAGATCCTTATTACAAGAATATAGGTTACTTCTCCAAGGTCTTTTATGGAGAATTGTTTGGACAACCAAATTTTAAGCCTTTGCAAAACAGGTATATCGTTTCCTTTTACCAATATGTCATCTACATAAAATAGTAAGAAAATGATTGCACTCCCACTAACCTTCTTGTACACACAAGGCTCATCCATATTTTGAATGAAACTAAACTCTTTGATTGTTTCATCAAAACAGATATTCCAACTCCTAGAAGCTTGCTTAAGTCCATAAATAGACCTTTGCAGCTTACACACCTTTGTGCCATCACTGGATGTGAAACCCTCAGGTTGTGTCATATACATTTTCTTAGTTAGATTTCCATTTAGGAAAGTTGTTTTCACATCCATTTGCCAAATCTCATAATCATAATGAGCAACAATGGCTAGGAGTATCCTAATGGATTTTAACATGGCTACTGGCGAGAATGTTTCATCATAGTCAATACCATGTTGTTAACAATAACCCTATGCCACTTGTCGTACTTTATAGGTAATTAAGTTACCATCCATGTCTATTTTCTTCTTGAAAACCCACTTGCACCCAATAGGTTTATTTCCTTTGGGTGGATCAACCAAAGTCTATACTTGGCTGTCATACATGGAATCCATCGCTGACTTCATGGCCTCAAGCCATTAGCCATATTCTGAACTGTTCAGAACATCCTTGTAGGTAGTAAGCTCATCTTTATCTATGAGCAATACGTCATTGTGGTCATTGATGAGAAAACTATATCTCTAAGGTACCACACGTATCCTACTAGATCTACGAGATTCTTGAGTATTAGAAGGTTCATCTATTCTCTCAATAGATGTGGGGTTAGAAGGTTGATCCTCGTTTGTTTGATCTTCACGAACTTCACTAAGTTCAATCTTACTCCAACTATCCCCTTTGAGCATGTGTTCCTTCTCTAAGAAGACGGCATGCTTCGAAACAAACAATTTTTTTTCGGAGGGTATATAGAAGTAATATCCGAAAGATTCTTTTGGATATCCCACAAACAAACATTTGTTAGACTTACTATCAAGTTTGTCTGACTGTGGCCTTTTAACAAAGGTAGGACGACCCCATACTCGCAAGTAAGATAACTTTGATCTCTTACCAAAGAACATCTCAAATAGGATAGTATCAGCCGATTTTTTCGAAACTCTATTTAGTATATAAACAAAAGTTTCTAGTGCATACCCCCAAAATGATTTTAGTAGGTCCGTACCATGTCCAGAATGGTTCGATTTCTTCTCTCAGATACACCATTATGCTGAGGTATATGTGGTTGAGTCCATTGAGATAATATCCCATTATCTCTAAGATAATTTAGAAACACTGGGCTCAAGTATTCTCCTTTTTTTTCAGATCTTAGAGTCTTTATATTTTTGCTAAGTTATTTCTCTATTTCATTCTTGAAGTCTTTGAACCTTTCAAAGGCCTCGGATTTGTATTTCATTAAATATGAATACCCATATAATGAGAAGTCATCGATAAAGGTTATGAAATATTTGTAACCTTCTCTTACTTGTATTGACATTGGGCCACATACATCAGAATGTATGAGTTCTAATAACTCCTTGGCCTTTTCTCCTTTTCTTGGAAAATAAGTTTTAGTTATGTTGCCTAGTAAACAAGTTTCGTATTTGCCATATGAGTCATAATCAATTGACCCTAAGTCACCAAGCTTGTGTAACTTAGAAACATGATTTTCATTTACATAGCCCAAACAACAATGCCATAAGCAAGAGGTGTTAGAGTTATCCAATTTAGGTTTCTTATTATTTATATTGAGAACTGGATTATCTAAGTCTAGAATATATAAACTATTAACCAAAGTTGCTGAACCATAGTGAATATTATTCAAAGAAAAAGAACAACATTTATTCTTAAATATTAAATGCAATCCACATAAGTCTAAACAGGCAACTAAGATAATGTTTTTCATTAAAACCAGCACATAATAACAGTTTTGCAGTTCTAGAATTAATCTTAAAGACAGGTTTAGCTCGTATGTCCCTACGGCAAGTGTAGTAACCTTTGCCCCATTTGTAGTACGTAGTTCTACATTGCCTTTCTCTAGCCTTCTACTACTCTTTAGCCCCTGCATGTTACTGCACAAATGAGATCCACATCTAGTATCTAATACCTATATCTCATTTCTAAAGGCACTATTTATCTCAATCATAAACATACTTAGAGAAGAAGTAGAAGTGCTTGTAAGTTTCTCCCTCTGCTTCTTAACCTTAATGGTCTCTAAGTAGGCTTTGCAGTTGTATCTCCAGTAGACCATCTTCCCACAATGATGGGCCCTTGGTAGCTGCGTCCTTCTCGTTCACACAACCATTGGGCTTCATGGGAGCCTTCTTCTTCTTCCTTTGAACTTTCTTCTTAGAAGAGGAAGATTCTACCATTAAAACTGCATTGGAATCCTTCTTCATGGAGGACTCCGCAGTTTTGAGAAGATTGATCAACTCAGAAATGGTGGACTCAATCTTGTTCATCTGATAGGTACTCACAAATTGTGAGAAACTATTAGGTAAAAACTGTAGAATTAAGTCAACACTTAAGTCGTAATCCATTGTAAACCGGAGAGATCCAAGCTTCTCTATTAAGCCTAACATCTTCAGCCCATGAGTGGTCACAGAAGAACCCTCTGCCATTTTGCAACGAAACAGTTGCTTTGAGGTCTTCTATCTCAGTTTTGGCTTGGGCATCAAACAACTCTCAAGGATGTAAAATAATCGATTGAGCATCCATATGCTCGTGCTGTTTTTGCAACTCAGGAGTCATGGATACTAGCATAATACATGATGCTATATCACTATCCTCCTTATGCCTGTTGTGGATAGCATGCTCATCAGCATGAGCATCTTGGGCTAGTGGTGGTGGAATAGGAGTATCTGGCACGTAGAGCAACTTTTCCGATTTGAGAATGATTCTCAAATTTCTATACCAGTCGAGACAGTTTGATTCGGTTAACTTGTTGGTTTCCATGATGCTACATAAGTTTAGGTTTGTTGACATGATGCAAGTGACCTAGATGTAAAGATAGAGAGCATTAGCTACTTGTATATGCACATGATATGCAAATAATTAGGACTTAATTAAGTGCATTTTTACTCCACTATTTAACTCAAACCAATAGCCCCCACTACTGATTCGGGAAAGCCTGTTGGAAGCTTTCCTAGTAGATCTGTATCCAAATTCTTCAAGAAAAACCTTGGGTTTGCCCAACAAGCCACCCTTGAGTTCATTGGTAGGTATCCAATACCAATTACATCATATGTAACTACCGGATCATTGGGTGATTAACAGCTTTTAATCTTAAAGCCTTTTGGGCTACCCCAACTTTTCCTCTAAATTTCATTATGCTTGAGTTTGCCTAACTGGGATAAAGAATTATGTTAAACCTGACCCATTAATCAGACATATAATTCCAAAGGAATTTAATTCTATAGCTTGAACATGCCTAATGTCATGTAGGTTTGGGTTTGCCCAACAACCTTGTCTGTAAAAAGGATTTTCGTTCTTACCATATTAACGGAAGGAATTAGGTTTAATATTAATTGAGGGACTTGTTCCTTTTAGTGATTTTATTGAACGACATGCATATCAATAAATCATACAATTGATAATCATGGTAATAAAGCGATTACGTGGTAAAAAAAATACCTGGAAGTCGCAAACAGAGTAGAATCGGCGACGGTTTGGAAGCCAGAGCCGGCGTCGGCTCCATTCTGGTTTTAAAAAAAAATTCCTTTCCAAAATCGATTTCTAGACATCACGAACAGAATGGAACCAGCGCTGGCTTGGAGGCCAGAGCTGGCGCTACCTGTGTTCTGAAACAATGGCGGTGATTTTTCAAAAAAATCCAGAAACAATTTCTGGTGCTTTCTTCTTCTGCAAATTTTCAATGAGAACAATTCTCAGTAGTATTTTCTATTTTGATGCACTAAAAAACAACTAATTTGTTAGTTTAAACAAAATCAAAATGGAAAATTAAGATGAAACGGAGGGCAACATCCATGTTGCAAGAAAACGTTTTTCCTGCAAAAATTTTCAGCACTAAAGAAAGCGTCTTTTCGAAATATGCTATGACTTTTACACAATCATAGTGTGCTACAGATCCAATCCATAATGATTGAAACGATTTCGACTCGAGTGAAAACAATTTTCAAAATAAACAAAGATAAATGCAAAAACAGTTTTATATGGCAAAACAATGTTCGTAGACCGCACATAGCATGTCTCTGATACCACTGTTGGGTATCTCAGGCTCGTATCCTATACGGCACAGCAGAAAATAAGACGAGATACCATCCCAGGACCCATCTATGTGTGGAAAACAAGACATAAAGAGAGTAAAGGAAACAACTTTTTACCTTTGGGTGATCGTCCGAAGAATAAAAATTTCTTCTTCAAGTTGAGGCGTGATCCAGCAATCCTCTTATGCAAATTCCATGAGTGTTGGACGTCTAACCACTATAATCACATGTGTGATTATCTCTAACAGTTATCCACATAGAGGATACACTCAAGCACCAAAATTTCCTATGCTAACAGAAAAAAATGGCGGCTAGGGTTCTTTGATCAAGATCAATGAAATAGTGAAAGAGAAGAGTCGTTTGTGGCTGTTATTTTTATTTTTTATTTTTATTTGTTGTTCAGCTAAGGTTTTTCGTGTGTTACATATACTATATATTACAAGAAATTTTCCTCCCAAAATTAAGAGTTCTAATCCTATTAGAATTCCCTAATTGTAATTGGAAACATGAAGTTCTCACAATTACAACTTAGACCACAAATTATAACTGATTATAATTTGTCCGCAATAACTTCTCTTTTCTCTCAATCAACCCCACTATGTTATCAAATAACATCTTGAGTATATAATCCTCTATTGTATGTGACCTATTAGGTTTCCCAATAAATTGGTAGCGAACATGAATTAATCCAAATGTCTTCGAGATTAATAATCCATAATTAATTAGAATTAATCCTATAAATTCTAATCATGATTAGTTTATTAATTCATCAATTAATAAAACCATATTCCCAAGTCATGAGCGGTATCTAGAAACACATCATGACCACCCAGGAGTCCAGGAAGTCAAGTGGCTTGACATTAACCCTTCAATAACAAAGTTCAGTACAATTAACTCCTTTCACCATACAATATCTCATTCGGTTTGGAGTACGAAATTAGTGCCGACTCCCTCTAAAAATAATTCTGGACCGAATACAATAGTACTTGTACTAGGAACCTACTACTCTAGATGTGTATCAATTGGAACTATTTCCAATTCACAATTGCTTTGGCCAAGGACTTCTCGAGTAGTAATTCCTACAAGTGGCCGTGAGATATTCGTCCCTACTATTAGGAGTGGTGAATCCTTTATTGGCCCTCTCAACTACTTTCATTTTCCTCACAATGTACCCAATATCCATCCCATAGGTGGCCTTTGATCGAGCTCCGGATATTGGAATCAAAGTACAAAGCTCAGCAAACAAAGTACCTTGGAGAACTCAAGTCTAAGGATACTTGCACGTTTGCTATATTGAGATTATATCACTGGCACTAAATAGTTATCCATGTGATTATATCAAAGTTAGGTCGTCCAGTGAACTTTTTCCATTAACAAGCATTCATGTGTTAACTTTGAGTATCTCAATACTCACGGTTATGAGAACCACCGCTTGATCAAATTAGGAAGTCTAATACATGCTAGTCTTGACGCATTAATGATGTCCTGTCTTATTAATATTATGACTAGGGACTATTTAAGTACTAACACCATCCAGTGTAATAGGAATCTCATATCATTATTTTCTTAACACAGTGTTGTATTAGGGACTTTATCGAACAATTATATTATTTAAAGTAAACAAAAAGAAACTATAAGATAAATAATGCCTTTTATTAAAATAAAATGTGTCATATACAATGTACAAGTGATTGCCTTTAGGGCACAACACTAACACAGCCGACATGATTAACTGGTAGCTGATATCCTACTGATGTTTAGCTGACGGTTAGCCAACAGTTAAGGAAAACGTTCGACTTTTGTTCACGTCGTTTGTCCGTCGTCTATTCAATTCTTTCATTTTTTTCCTTTTTCCACTTTCCTTCTCCCATTATATACAATGGATTCACTATATATTTCCCAATTATTTCACCCCAGATCACACAATTAATCAAACTTAAGTTCATCCACTTTCTAAGCAAAATTTTGATATTTTTGCTGCATTGACACATGATTTTTTTTTTCGACATAACTTTCAACCTACAACTCTGATTTGGCTCTATGATATACCAAAACGACCGTAAGACTCTTAAAATTAATTCTACATAATTTCTTTTTGGACTTCTATTCCCATGACATACTACAGGGCAAAAACAGCCCCAATAGTTTTACCTTAATTCCACTATTCATGCTCCCCTTTGTTCTCATTTAGTCTTTAACACCTTCGAACTATTAATTCATTCAATTCTACTTCAAATCATCTTTAATTCAGTAATTTTCAAATTCCAATAGCTTACAAGAGTCACACTTATTCAACACAAATTCATCCTTTTCTAATCAAAGCTAATATAGTCCATTTTTTTTTCAATCAAGTAAATTCCATTTCTACCCTACTTTAATCATTATCTCCCTAACCAAAAACAATCCTTCAAACCCCCATAATTTTTCAGTTCTTCCTCTCACAAAACATGATTCAAAGACCCTTAGGCAACCAGCACATATACAAGCATATACAAGGTTCATACACAAAAGTTCAAAAACCATAGCTTTGATCCAAAATCAAGACATGAAATTCATATTTTCAAGTTAAAATTTACATCAACATAATCATCATTCACTCGATAACAACTTTAATTCAAGCAGGGTTTTACCTTATATTTGAGGCTATTTGAGGTGATTTTGCTCCAAGAACTCTTAAGACTTCACATAGCACACCAAGAACACACACCAGATTTTTTTTTCTCTAGTTTGATTTCTTTTTATCTTGGTTTTTATCCTTCATGGCTGCCAAATTTGATGTTGTATATCATCCCCTCCTAATTACCATTATTCATCAAATTATAGCCTTTCATTTCTTGTTTTGTTTTAATTGAATGGTGGATATACTTGGGTGTGTTCCATTAGGATTTTTACACACCAACCACCCTATTTCCTCCACAAAAATTCCTTCATTTTTTTCTTGCATTGCTGCTGAAATTCTTGGCCAATTTTCAGCCATTCATTTATCTTCTCTTGGTCCAAACATTAGCCTATTACATTGCTTAGAACCTTAATCAAATGGGTCCACAAGTGATGTGTTCAAATTACAAAATTACACATCGTTCTTGATTTATTTTGCAGTCCTTTAATTCCATATATATTGCATGAATCCTTCTTGCAACCTCTCTTAAATTGACACATGTACATGGGCTACCAATGGCCAAATGCTACAAGCACCATTTTTAACCGCAATTTCTTATTTTCTTCCGAAATGACTAAAATCATATCTGTAACGAAAAAATATTTTATTTCACCATCCATCTCCAAAAATTCCACTGAATCTACTGATAATACTTAAATTATTCAATTCCTTCTCTATTAGGTCTAATTTGCGGTCAAAGTCGCGAGTGCGGTCAAAATGACGAAAATACCCTCGATACACCGGGTAGTATAATTCACACCAAAACGTGCATTTCATTGCACTAATCAATTTCTCTTTTTAGTGTACCCTTAAATTCTTCTTTTTTTTTTTAAACAATAATTGCCTTCCGAAGATTTAGGGTACGGGTAGAACAAATTCAATAATTACATCTAGGTCCCGACCAAATATTATTATACTAAAATATTCGTATCATTCCACCGATCATCTTTTGTTCTGGCCATTGATATAAATTCTCATTCTATTACAAGTACTAGCCAATCAAAAGTAAAAAAGTGGGGTATACCATTCTCCCCTCTTTACAAAAATTTCGTCCTCGAAATTGGCTTACACTTGGAATAGTTCTTGGTACTTTTTCAACATCGTTGCCTCCAATTCCCAAGTTGCATCTTGCACTGGGTGATGATTCCATAACACTTTTACAAGTGGAATCTTCTTATTTTTCAATTCTTTTTCAGCATACTTGAAGATCCTAATAGGTTTTTCCTCGTACTTCAGGCTTGGAGTCATCTCAATGAGATTTTCATTCAAAAGGTGGGCAGGGTTAGCCACATACTTTTGATGTTGGGAGACATGAAGCACATCATGAATACCTTGAAGTTCTATAGGTAACTTTAATCAATAAGCCATTTTCCCAATCCTCTCAACAATAGGGAATTGTCCTACGTATCTAGGTGTTAATTTCTTCCCTTGTTCGTTAATTCCCAATTGTCGTTCTGGAGTCAACTTCAAGAATACACAATCTCTTTTTGTAAATTCCAAATCCCTCCTACGTCGGTCCGCATAACTTTTCTATCTACTTTGCGCTACCTCCAACTTGGTTTTGATAATCTCCATAGCCTATCGAACTTTTTCAAGATCGAAAGCATCTAGTTCACTTGTTTTCCATCCTAATCTTTCTCAATACAATGGGGACTGACATTTTCTTCTATATAAAGCTTCAAATAAGGCCACCCCGATGGTTGATTAATAACTATTGTTGTAGGCAAATTCTGCATATGCTAAATTATCAATCCAATTGGTTCTAAAATATAAAGTGTATACCCGCAACATATCTTCCAAAACCCTATTCACGCGTTCAGTTTGTCCATCCGTTTGTGGGTGCATTGCTGTATTGAATTTTATGTTGTCCCGTATCTTTGCTGCAACTTAGTCCAGAACTTCGAAGTAAATTTGGGGTATTGATCCGATACAATACTAGAGGGTACTCCGTGAAGGCTGATTACTTCCTCCATGTAGATTATACTCAGCTTCTCTAGTGAATCCCGTTCATTGATGAGATGAAATGAGCAGACTTAGTCAATCGATCCACTGTCACCCATATAGTGTCTCGCTGTCCCATTGCCATGGGTAATGCTGTAATGAAATCTATAGTAATTTTATCCCATTTCCATGACGGAGTTGGTAATGGCTGCAAAAACCCTCCAGGCCATTGTTGATCTACTTTCAGTTGTTGGTAAGTCAAGCATCGAGTTAGAAAATTTGAAATATCCTTCTTCATACCAATCCACTAATAATGCAGTTTTAAGTCCTGATACATCTTCATGGCTCCCAGATGGATGGTATACTTACTCTGATATGCCTCTATCAAAATATCTGATCTCATCGCAGACTGTTTCGAGATACAATACCAATTTTGGTAACAAACAATCCCATCATTGTCCCTTCGAAACTCATCTTCTCCTTTATCTACCTCATTCTACACTAATCTTTGCAACTCTTCATCTTTATCTTGTTCTTTCTTCAACTACTACAAAAAAGTAGGTTGAATGGAAATATTACTTAGCCTTATTTTTTCATTTACTATAAATGTTTCCAATTTTGGGATTTGTAACATTCGAAGAGTTGATAAATTTGCCTTCCTACTAAGGGCATCCACTACGGTGTTGGCCTTCCCAGGATGATACCTAATTAGACATTGAAATTCTTCCAGAAATTTCATCTATCGATGTTGTCTAATACTAAAATCTTTCTAAGTAAAAACATACTTCGAACTTTTGTGATCGGTGAAAACTTCAAACTTAATTCCATACAAATAATGCCTCCACTTTTTAAAAGCAAATACAATTGTTGCCAACTTTAGGTTATGCGTAGGATAATTCTCCTTACGGGGTTTCAATTTCCTAGAGATATCGGCTATCACTTTTCTTTCCTACATCAATACTCCTCCTAATCCTTCCTTTGATGCATCTGTGTACACCTCATAAGGTTTGTCCATCTTTGGCAATGCTAAAATGGGAGCAGAGCTTAATCTCTTCTTCAATTCCTAAAAATTTTTCTCACACTTCTCGGTCCACACATAAGGAACTTTCTTTTGGATGAGCCGAGTCAAAGGTGAAGCTATCTTAGAGTATCCCTTAATAAATCTTTGATAATATCCTGTTAATCCCCGAAGACTTCGTATTTCTGTAGGAGTCTCGGGACGTTTCTAATTTGTCACCGCTTCGACTTTTGTAGGATCTACTATAATCCCATCCTTGGATATCACAAGTCCCAAGAATGCTACTTCTTGTAGCCAATACTCATATTTGCTAAATTTTGCATATAATTTGGCCTCCCTTAACTTCCACAGTACTTTTCAAATGTGTTGTTCATGTTCTTGAGGACCTTTAGAGTATACCAGGATATCATGTATAAATATAACCATAAAATTATATAAGGTCAAAATGTTCGGTGCATCAAGTCCATGAAAACAACAGGGGCATTAGTAACACCAAAGGGCATCACTACAAAATCAAAATGCGCATATCGTGTGTCAAATGCAGTTTTGGTATATCTTCTCCCAAAATTTGAACTTGGTAATATCCTTGCCCCAAGTCTAATTTCGAGAAACATCTTACTCCCTCTAACTGGTTAAACAGTTCATCAACCATGGGCAACTGACATTTATTCTTTACCGTTATTGCATTCAACCTTCGATAATCTATACACATCTATAATGACCCATCTTTCTTCTTAACAAATAATACAGGCGCTCCTTACAGTGAAGTACTTGGCCAAATAAACCCTTGCTCCATTAATTTCTGTAATTATTTCTTGAGCTCATGTAATTCTCTAGGTGCCACTCTATAAGGAGTCCTCGAAATTAGTTCTACCAATGGCATTAAATTAATGGAAAACTCTACCTCTCTCTCTGGTGGCAACTCCTTCAATTCTGCTGGAAAAACATCTAAATACTCCCTTACAACAGGAACATCTTCGAGTTCCTTAACCTACCTGGCTTATTAATTACATAAGCTAAGTATCCAGTACACCATTTCTTAATCATCTTCTTGAGTCCTGATATAAAAGCATTATTTTTTCTTCTAGCCCCACCTATAAATTCCAATATGGGTTTCCCAGGCCGATAGAAATGTGCTATCTTACGTCTACAATCAACTTGAGAATGATGCTGGGATAGCCAATCCATGCCCAAGATATCGTAATCCTTCATGGGTAAACATATCAAATCTTCTCCCAATACTTCATCTCCCACCAAGACCCTACAATTCTTATGTTTTCTCTCACTATTTATTTGCTTTCCCAATGGGGTACTGACAATCATTTCATACAAAATTTCTTCTTCCATTATTCTCATAGAATCAAGAAATTAATAGGTAATAAAAGAATGCGTGGAACTGGGATCTACCAATACTATAGAATTATGATAAAATAATAGGGAGCGTATCTTCTACCATTGCTACCTGATTATCTGTCTTCTCTAATGACACCACCTGAGCATTTACTTGCTGTTTGGAGGGGTCCAGTTCAAGAAGTATAAGCTTACCCTGGGTTTCCCTTTCTAAATCCTGACCTCTGTCCTTGGTTATTACCTCCTGGTTAACTCCATCCTCCTATCCTTCGTGAGCGAGGGCAACTTAAAGCCTTATACCCTATCTCCCCACAATTGAAGCATTTATAGGAGGGCAGTCCTCTAATCGGGACAGTCGGGCCTCATGTCCTTTGCATCTTTCCTTTCTTCTGCCATCGGGACCCTCCAGGCCTCTTTTAATTCATGCCTCAAAATTTATATTACTCTCGCCAGCCTATTTAATATCAGCCATTTCTATCCTAGAGGCCATCTCTACTATAGTGTTGTAATTAGTAGGAGCTATACTTGCTAATACTCTTTTCAGCTCTGGCCATAAACCCTTCACAAAATGTCTAACCCTATCTGCTTCTGAATACACTAAAAGTGGAAAATATTTTGATAGTCTAGTGAATTCAGTAGCATATTGCCCCGCTGTACAGCCCCCTTGCCGAAAGGCTTGAAATTCATTCTCCTTCATTTATATAACCCAAACGGGAATACACTTCTTCTTAAAACTGGCCTTAAATCTATCCACTCCCATTCTCATTGATTCATTTCCCTAACCCACCAATCTTGGGCAAGTTCTTTTAATTGGAATGCAGCAAGCTATACATTCCTCTACTCTTAATAATTTAGGACTACAAAAATCTTTTCCATCTGTTCAATCCAACATTCTGCCTCCTATTCCAAATCAGGTTGCCCTTGAAATTACGGAAGGCAAAATTTCAAAAAAACGCTTGATGGCTTGATCTGATTCAATTTCACTTTTCTGACCTTCCCTACTCATACCCTCTTTTACCCTAGCATTCTCGTTTACTCTAGTGGCAGTCTCAGTCAGCTATTTGATAGTATCAGCCATCTTCTAGAAAGTAAAAAACATGGGGTGGTCCAAGATTGTAAGGTGGGGACCTTCTGCCTGTGGTTCCTCCACCATTGGCTCATGGTTATTTCGAGTATCTCGAGATGATCGCTCGGAGGTTTGTTTAGGAGGCATTTGTACAGTTCACAAGATTTTACCAATACAACAGTGTAACATAGCTCGAAAGTAATCATAAAAATGGGCACAATGCATATAGCAAAACATAACATATATTCATTTTCATTATCACAAAGCCAGTACAAAATTTGTGTGTCGATTACACAGTCATATACACTGGCCGAAATGTACATGTTATACTTACTATATATATATATATATATACATCTCATCCTCCTATGCATCATCGTCACTATTTGAAATGAGAGATCCTAAATCAGTAGAAATAGTATAAGACTCCACTACATCAAACTCCTCATCTCCATCCGCATCTAGCTGCAACCAAGCCAATAGCTCTGGGTCTATCTGTAAATCCTTCTCAGGTTCCTCAACCACAGGCACCCTCTGATATTCTCCTATATCAACAACCTCTAAATCTGGCATGTCCTGCTTAAGGACTCCCGATATGTCCCCACCAAATACCTTTTCATCATCCTCAGACAGTACACACTATTAGGAATACTGTCCTCCTAATCATCATCATCCGGATGGCGTGGCTCAACACCACCATCAATCTCATTATAATCGCCACCCTCCTCCTCATGTGGCGATGATGTCCCCTCTATACTAAGGTCTGCTGGGTCAAACCTACTCCCGGTGAGACGGGGTGCATAACGGCGGCCAGGACTAGGTCCTGTAAAAAGAAAATATCCTGGCACACCGACTCGATAGATCATCCTAATCTTTCTAGATTTCTTCGCACCCGAGCTCTCACCTATCTATTTCTTCCCTTCACCACTGTGCTCTTCCATTAGGATCTTGCCCTTATCACTCCTATCTGCCATACTTACACAATAGAAAAGTTCCATCAATTCCAATGACGATACCATAGTTCTATAAAACTATGCTCTGATACCAATTTTAACACCTCTACAAAAGATAATAGCAAAAGCATATCAACATTGGATGTCACCCTGTCTAGTTTTCTAGACAAGTGGTATTTATAATGAAAATAATAGAGTATATATATATATATATATATATATAGATGTAAGGTCCAGACTCATCAATATCCCATACTATAGGTCACCCATATACATATATTAGAGAATCTCATACATATCATCTCTATATACAATAGAACAAAGTATTTGCTCAAAAGAGAAACCGTCCAGACCTAACCTATTGACTATGTGGTATCGTGCTTCTATCCATAGGTTCGCTTAGCTCTGGATCCTACAAAAGGTAAGATAAAAGACACGTATGAGTAATGAATCACCCAGTGAGTCCCGTGTGTGCTAGTGCTTTACGAAAGATCAGAGAACACAAAAGTTTTGTGAAATAACATATTGTTCTTTTCTTATGGAAAGTAATTCTCAAAACTCTCTAAGGAGTAGAGTTTATTCTGAATTTAATCATTTTTTTAAAAAATAGTATTTTAGATTTTAAATCGTTGCCCCAGTTTCAGAAACACAAGGACTTCTTCGACAAAAGGTCATCATGTATGCAAGTCCCGTGGTCCATGGCTTCGGCGCCACATATCATTGTACTGAGACTACTACCCCAGAACTCAATTTGTGCATCACCGGAATAAGTACACTGTAGCATACTATAATCAAGAGCACACACAACACATAATATTTTACTTGCTACCATAAGCTACGGGTCCCATTCCTGACGTCAATCACTATCGAGGTAGCAAGGGATTTGAACAATTCCAGATGTCTAGCACAGACCATGAACAACCCAAATCACAAAGTGCACACAAGGCATGGCAATTGCCAGGCTCTAGACTGCTACCTAGGACGACTCGTTTCAATATCCTATCACTTCGTTCAGAATAAGACAATCCCTCGAACTAAGCCAGTTTACTAGGGTTATCTAACTCTAACGTAGGCTAGTACAAATATCAAAGTCCTGGCTGAGTACTCAATGTCACCACTATCAACCTCTTCTGACTAATCTCGCCAGAGGGTTAACTGATCCTATAGGATTTTTTATCAAAACATTTTTAGGGAAAAAAACACTTTCTAGAAGTTGATCCCAGTGACCCACAAGTCAGGTCAACATTCACATAAGCTCCGCAGGGCTAATCAATTCATTCCATAGGCGCATCAGGCCAATAAAACAATTTTAATTATCAAAAGTCATTTTCCAAAAGTTAATCTCATCAAGAGAGATTCTTTTCTAATACCATGTCAAAATAGGCTAAAGAGTTCTTTCTCACATTAAAATAATGTTTCAGGAGTATTAGGGTCATTTCTCTCCGTATTTGACCACAAAAGTCATTTCTAAGGGCATTAGGGTCATTTTACCCAAACCTAATTTCAAAGACTTTCCGAGGGTATTCGAGTCATTTTACCCTTACCCAATTTGAAAAGTGTTCACAAGAGTTCCAATAAGGATATTCTGGTCATTTAACGAATACCCGATTCCAAAGGTTTTTATAAAACGTTCGGATAAGGACATTTGAATCATTTTCCAAATACCCAATTCTAAAAAGAACTCATTTTATGAAATCTAAAATTCTAATCCTAAAATAGGATTAAATTTAAAGTTTCCAAACACATTTCCATAAAATGTTCCAATAAGGGCATTCCAGATAACTTATGAATACCCGATTCTAAAAATTACCATTTTTTGAAAATCCCAAGTGTTTAGTCCAAAAGGGTTAAATTAACAAAATTCATGCTTTAATCATCTTTTATGGTTTCTAGGAAAATTATGCAGTTCATTCAAGCCCAAAATGGCAAAAAACAAGTCTTTCTCAGATAAGCCTTAAACATATTCAGGGATTTTCAAAATGGTATAAAACATGGCATTTCATGGAATACGACGCTCACTAGCTTTCAAAAATGTTTTAGAAATCCAAGGGACTCACCTTGTGTCCTAATTAAGTTGTTCCATTCATGGTCGTTTAATCACCGTCGCTACCGTTTCCGACATTCCGTTGGCCGTTTATCGATACACCTACACCAAACATCGTTTTTGGGTCAATTCTTGTTCAACAAAAAAATAGCCGATGGTGAGCCGACAGTTCGCCGATAGGGCCAACGGTTAAGGAAAATGTTCAACTTTCGTTCACTGCATTTTTCTGTCGTTTATTCTATTCTTTTATTTTTATTTTTCCTCATTCTTTCTCCCTTTATATACAAGGGATTCACTTTATATTTTCCAATTCTTTCACCCAAAATCACACAATTAATCAACCTTAAGTTCATCCACTTTCTAAGCAAAATTCTAATAATTTGCTACTTTGACACATGATTTTGTTTTGGACATAACATTCAACCTACAACTCCGATTTGGCTCAATGAAATACCAAAATGACCATAAGACTCTTAAATTTAATTCTATATAAGCTCTTTGTAGAGTTCTAGTTCCTGTGATATACTACAGGGCAAAAATAGTCCAAATAGTTTTACCTTAATTCTACTATCCATGCTCTCCTTTGTTCTCCTTTAGTCTTTAAAACCTTGGAATCATTAATTTATTCAATTCTCCTTCAAATCACCTTTAATTCTGTAGTTTCCAAATTCTAATAACTCACAAGAGACACACTTATTTAACACAAATTCATCTTTTTTCTAATCAAAGCTAATATAGTCCATTTTTTCCAATCAAGTAAATTCTATGTTTCCCCTACATTGATCATTATCTCCCCAAATAGAAACAACCCTCCAAAACACCATAATTGTTTAGCTCCTCCTCTCACAAAACATCATTTAAAGACCCTTAGGCAGCCGACACATATACAAGAATATACAAATGTTCACACACAAAAGTTCAAAAACCCGAACTTTTATCCAAAATTAAGACATGAAATTCATGTTAAAATTCACATCAACATAACAAACAACTTTAATTCAAGCAAGGTAGGGTTTTATCTTGCATTTGAGGCTATTTGAGGTAATTTTGCTCCAATAACTCTTAAGACTTTACCTAGCACACTAAGAACACACACTAGCTTTTTTTTCTATTGTTTGATTTGTAACACCCAGCTACCTAGGCCCGCCAGGGCCGGGGATGTCGCTCCGTCCAAAGGACAAGGGGTCTTTATAACAAAGTCACACAAATAAAATAGCGGAATAAAAATAATACTTTAACTTAAAATTTATTAAAACCCAGAATGAATCTAAGAATTCCTAAAAGAAAAATAAATCCATAAATAAAACCATCCACTCTCAACTCCCTAAAGCAATACATAAAAATAAAAAACAACTTTCTCTTCCAAGGCAAATAACACTAGCTACTCATCCCCACAGCAGGATTGACCTGAAATCATGGTAAAAAGGTAATGAGATAGAAATCTCAGTAAGTCCGTGTGTGCTTTAGGTGTTCAGTGAAAACAGTTCGTGGATGCAAAGTGTGAAATTTTTATAAGAGAAATATTGGCAAGCAATAAACATTAGTCAAAAGTAAGAGTGGTGTTTTCCTCTTTTTGAAACTATACAAGTACACAATAAAATCAACCACTCATAAAGGTGGTCATGGGTTACTACACGTTGGGCCCCATAACCATATAACGGTCAGAATGCTACACTTTGTGTAGACTGACAAAAGAAATACTGGCAAGCAATGAATGATGTTCAAAAATAAGAATGGCGTTTTGGCTTTCAAACCATACAGGTACAATAAAATCAACCACTCAAAAAAGATGGTCATGGGTTACCACACGTTGGGCCCCATGTCCACATGGTCAGTATTCCACACTTTGTGCATACTGCTAGTCAGAATGCCACACTTTGTGCAGACTGACAAAAGGTAGGCGATCGGCCTATCGGGTAAGATACTCCTCATTCTCTATACCCAAACAACAACCGGGTGTCCATTCCAGCATAACACAGTCACTTGACTGAAATAAAAACTGCTAGCTCAGACTGACATGACTAAGTAGTACTGACATTTCTCTAAGTTGAGCTTATCTTCTGGAGGTGGCCTCCTGCCAGAAGACTCACTCTTGCTCTTCAAAACTAGTACTACCAGTCTACCCATGTTGAGTACTCAACGTAACGTATCCCACTTGGGAAAAATGAACAAAACATAGTTCCACTTGAAAATGGCAATTAAGCTTTTCCAAAGTTTGGGGCAAAACTGGTTTTAGAAAGAATTTTAGGTTTTGAGTAAAACCGCCCCTTGATTTGCAAATAATTTATTTTTCTAAAATGAGAATGGAAATAATCCTCAATTGCATTTACAGAAATGAGTGACCATGCACTCTACATTTGCCTTGCTATAAAAAAAATCATTTTTCATCAAACAGGTTTTATGCAGGAGCTTACCTAATCCTTGCTCACAACAAAGGTCTCCAACAGCTGACCTAACCCCGCATGGGTAAATACAAACCACAATCAAACTTAGGCCAAAGATTCACTTTCACCAATAAAACTAACTCAACTTACTACAATCATGTCCCTAGTGTCCCAAGCTTTAAGGCTCGATAATAAATAAAATGGTTTATAAAATAAATCTAGTTTGATATTAAAATAATTAGAGTTTGGGAAATTGGTACTAATAAGTTGAAGGTTTAAATCTTGCTAAAATAATTTAGAGTTTATTTGATGAAAAGTCCTAGGTGGAATTAGGTAAAACAATGATTTATTAATAATTTAGTTGTTAGAGAATAATTGATAATTAAAATTAGTTGAAAATAAATTTTAATGAGTCTTGATTGAAAGATACTAAAAAAATTTTAGTAGGTTTTGGTTAAAAGATAATACTTAAATTTTAATAGTAAATATTTTACTTATTATGATTATTTTCATAAAATGCTTTATTTGATATTATCATTTTATATATAATATCTATATATTTTATTTTTCTAGCAAAAGCTATTATCTATTTGACTAAAATATCCTTATTATATATATAATATTCCAAATCTACCCTTCTTAGGGTTTTTTTTGTACTTACTTAGCAAAATCATATTATTAAATATTTTATTCATGAAATAAAAATTAGCTTAGGGACAACTAGATCATGATCATATTTCTATGTCTAACCACAATCATGAACATATAGAATCCTTCAATTCATCAAATCATCCAAATCATGCATATAAGCATAGATCTAACGATATCAAGACATGATCTAACCTTTTCTACCATAAATATGATCATGGCTTCAATAATCCAACACGCATATAAATCCTATTTACCAAAGGTGGCATAATCTCTAGCATACTTTATCACAAACACTGCCTATGACATGCATCAGGCCTCAAATCATCATACTATCAACCAAGACAATCCTTCCATGCATACATCCCATCTCCTTCACAATCATACATATATTCATGCTTCAATCCCAACAATACATACACAAATCCTATCTCCATCCACCTTCTAACAACATCACCCTAAAGACATGAATCTAGGATTTAAAAGAAAGGTGGAAGGCACTTACTTGGTTGATGAATGCCTTGAAGGAGTATAGAATGGATCTCAACTCCTAGATGTCTAACTTTGTCCAAGAGAGATGGCGAAAACATGATCATGAGAGGAGAAGCCATCCGGCCAAGAGAAGGGAGGTTCGGCCATGAGAGAGAGAGAGAGAGAGAGAGAGACCATTAGCATGTTTATTCACATATGTTCTCACTAGAGATAAAGATTGGAGAAGATGAAGTTGTTAGAACAAACTTTACCTTGAAGGTGTTCTTGAACCTTCACAGAATTTTCTGGTTTTGATCCGAAGTATCGAGTTGATTTGTGGAGTTTGATGTTAAGAATGGTGTTGATGGACTCACGGTAGTGAGTAGGTCAAATCTAGAGATTTTAGAGAAGGTTTGGAGGGGTATTAGGTTAAAGGAAGAAGTAGGGGTTCTTGGTGTAGTGTGTGTGTTCTTGAAGGTTGAAGGAATTTGAGAGAATTTGATTTGCGGCTGCCGAAATTCTGTGAGAACTAGGGCTGGCCGAATTTTTGTAGGGTTTAGGAGGTTGATTCTCTGATTTGGAAGGGAAAATGAAATGTTAGTTGTTAAAATCCTTGAAGAATATTTTTAGAAAGCAATTTCGGAAACTAAATAACCTAGAATATCTTGATTATTGGAGAGCTTTGGAAGTCTGCGATGGCTGACTGATTTGAGCAGAATTTCAGTGGGATTAAAGCTGATTGAAGGAGGCTAATGGTGGCCAAAATTAAGGAGTCTAATGGTGAAGGGAAGGTCTGGTTGTTTGAGGTATATTTTATGGAAAGTTGTTAAATCATGGTGGCTGGAATTTTGGTATCTAAATCAAGGCATGATTGCAGAATTTTTTTGGAAATCTTTTTAGCAGCCATGATGGGATTTTCGTGCAGAAACTTGGGGAGGACAATGGAGTTCAGTTAATGGAGGTTTAAGGGTGGTTTGTGCAGAAAAAGGATGGAGTTTCGGCTAGGGTTGAATTAGGAAACAAAGCTGGACAAAATTCTGCATAGCATTTTCGCAAGACTGGAATTTCCTGGGCAGTTTTCGGCTGCCCTTTTCCAGGTCATTTGTAGAAGCTTGGAAGGGGAATTTCTGGGGCTTTCAAGGCTGGTTTCTAGCCTACTTCATGGAGGAAAAACATG
This sequence comes from Voacanga thouarsii, assembly GCA_026120185.1. Lineage (NCBI taxonomy): Eukaryota > Viridiplantae > Streptophyta > Magnoliopsida > Gentianales > Apocynaceae > Voacanga > Voacanga thouarsii. The sequence continues at coordinate 147,861 of JANUWF010000910.1, forward strand.
GCTAAGGTGCTGAACAAAAACTGGAAGAAAACAGCTTGGTTTCAGACCTCCAAAGTTGCGAATCTGCCCAGAAAATTTTCTGGTTTTGCACAGTATTTGTGCTGTCCGAAAATGGCCAGGAAAATTCAGATTTCAAGTTGATCAAAAGGGCCATTTTCTGGCAGCATTTGGGAGAGAATAATGTTTAAGAATTTCGTCACCTTGAAGGCACACAAAGCTGGAAAAATTTCAGTTCTAAGCATGAAGGGAAATGAACCTAGCTAGAGTGAATTTTTAGAAAGTTCACTAAGGAATTTAAAGCGCTTGAAATCTTTCCCCCTCTTCCTTTGTTTCAGTTCATATGATGTCTTTTAGTAAGGCATTTTGAACCTTCAAAGACACAGAACCTTTTTGGAATTTTTCTAGAATAAAATTGGTTTGAACAAATTGAACAAACTAATGAATTGAGAAATATGAAGGATTAGGGTTCAAGAGGGAATGAATTCCCCTTAGAAATTTCGAGTAGAATAAAAGAGTAGGATTTGAAGACTCCTATCATGTCTCTTATAGGACAACATCTCTACTCTACTCCAAACACCACTAAGGCCGAAAATGATACTTCCCAAGAAAAAATAAAATTTAACCAAGCTAAAGCTCCTACGATGGAATTTGAACACAATACCTCAATAATTAATTCCAAAGCTCTAACCACAAAACCACAACAACTCTTGTTCTTATTTCCTCTCTAAAATTCTTTTCCTATTAAATTCCCAAGCTATCTCCATATTTTCACCTCAGGGAAAAATTACCATTTTGCCCTTCTCACTCAATAATCATAATCAAGCCCTCTAGACTATAAAACATAAATTCAATGCACATAAAATCATATAAAAATATATTAAAACATGCAATAAAATATTATATGCATCCCAACCCCCTTACTCTAAGGTTGGTTTTGACTGGGGTTTCACATGATTTCTTTTTATCTTGGTTTTTATACTTCATAGCTGCCGAATTCGAGGTTGTATATCAGCCCCCCCTAACCACCAGTCATCATCAAATATTGACCCTTCATTTCTTGTTTTGGCTTAATTGAATGGTGGATATACTTAGGTGTGTTCCAATAAGAGTTTTTCACACCAACCACATTTTTTCCTCCACAAAAATTCCTTCATTTTTTTCTTGCATGGCTGCCAAAATTATTAGCCAATTTTCAGCCATTCATTCATCCTTTCTTGGTCCAAACATTAGCTAATTACATAGCTCAAGACCTTAATCAAACAGGCCCACAAGTGATGTATTCCAATTACAAAATTACACATCATTCTTGATTTATTTTGCAATCCTTTAATTCCATATATCTTGCATAAATCCTTCATGAAACCTCTCTTAAATTGACACATGTCCATGGGTGACCAATCACTAAATGCCACATGCACCGTTTTAACTGCGATTTCCAATTTTCTTCCGAAATGACTAAAATCAGGTCTGTAAAGGAAAAATATTTTATTTCACCGTCCATCTCCAAAAATTCCACTGAATCCACTGGTAATACTCATCTTCCTCAATTCTTCCTCAATTCCTTCTCTATTTGGTCAAATTTGCGGTCAAAATCTTGGGCGCGATCAAATTGATGAAAATGCCCCCAATACCCCGGGTAGCATAATTCACACCAAAACATGCGTTTCATCGCACTGATAAATTTCTCTTCTCAGTGTAAACTTAAATTCTTATTTTTTTTAAACAATAATAGCCTTCTAAAGATTTAGGGTACGAGTAGGACAAATCCAATAATTACATCCAAGTCTCGACCAAATATTATTATACTAAAATATTCATCGAATTACACCGATAATCTTTTGTTTTGGCCATTGATATAAATTCTTGCCATATTACAAGTAGTACCCATTCAAAAGTAAAAAATTGGGGTATTATAAAAGAAGAGGCTTGTCTACGAGTACTTTCTTTTATATTTGTCTCTTTTTCCTTAAACAATGATGTAATGTCTTTATTGTAGTTTAACATTATTTTGAGATTTATAATTTTGAGTTAATTTAGTTATTTGATTAATTCTTTATCATCTTTAGTATTTGATTACTTGTTCTCATTGGTTATTGATACGAATTCTTCTAATTGACTTGGGACAAGGATGTTAAGAGTTTCATTGCATTAATTTTGTATTTGTCTAATCTTGATGGACTTGAGCGACGAAGTTAAGATTATAGGACCAAGTAATTAAAGATTAGTTTATTTCACCTCGAGCAAATGGTTATTAGCTAATTTCATACTTATAAGGAACTAAGCTTAATTCATTTTTTGGTTATGTTAGCTTGATTGTCAAATCTGTTAATTTAATCAAAATATAGGATTCCATGTATTGAAAATGAAGTGGGATTTATTTAAGTAGATTCATGACTTGTGAAACAATTGAATTTTACTTTATATTCCTTCATGATGCCAAGATGATGATTAGTTGAGAGAATTGCTAATTAGTTCATAATCACGTTTTCTAGTATAATTATCTAAGTTGCATAAACCTACATCCTTGAGTTGTATATATTTCTTAGTTTTTCTTTTTATTATTTTCTCACTTTATTGGGTTGGTTAAATAATGAATGAAAAGTGATTAGTATTTACTTGTTCCTTTGAGGATCAATACTTGTTAATTCCCTATAATATGCTTGCGATGAGTATACTTGGTCGTATGTGTATTTTGGGATTAATGTTTTAATTAAAACTTGACTAAGGGCTAGATTTAAATTTGATGATTTTTATACACCTGAAATTTACGCATCAAGTTTTGGCACCATTGCTGGGGAACAATATCATGAAAGCTTGGATTTTGTTGATTTAACCATGTTTATATGTTAATATGTTGATATGTTTATTTGTAAATATGTATATATGTTCTTTGTGCAAATCAGTGTTATATCTTGTTGTTTATAACATTATGTCACTTAATTGATTAGCATACTTCATGTTGTACTATAAATACCACTAACTTTTGTATTTAAATAGTTTCTGAATACGTGTGTTTTTCTTTTCTTTATTTTTATTTTATTTGTTTTTACCTTTTGTTTTTTTCTTTTCTTTATTATTTTTTTATTTGATTTTTTTTTTCTTTGAGCATGAGATTGACATCATCATGGACAACTATTTTTGGGCACAAGATCAAATGAGCTACAATGATGAGAATTTGGCAAAGTTGCTATCATGGATCGATGCTTTTTGTGAGACATCACTTGAAGCCTTAATGTATTCTTTTATCGCCAATTCAAATTCCTCTATTAAGTGGCATAAAGAAGCATCCCAACGTACGAGCCATCAAGGAACACAACTAGCCAAGTTAGTTGAGGATACCATAAAGACCCATACGCTTAAACAAGAGAATCCCCATGGAAAAGAAGGAGGATATGAGGAACAATTATCTAATCTAGAAAGGGAGGTATTCAATTCTCTTTTATGTGCTAATAATTATAATCTCTTTTTACCACATGATTTTTTAGGTTCTTCTCAATTCTTCGAGAAGAAGGGTCCAAATGATGATGTGTTGAATTTATCATGCCTCAGAGGATTGGATCTTTCAACACTACATCATAAGAAATCCTTAGAGGATGGTGGTAATTTCTACCATTCACCCCATTCAAAGGGAGGTAACTTGGTATTTGTAGATATATTGAAAAGTAAAGATTTTTTTATCTCATCTTTGAGAACTCAAATACTAAGTTTAAAGGGGAATTTTAACTATGAAAAATCTTTTGAAGGGTCAATTGGTGATTTTAAAGTAGATGCATTCTTTAGAAACCATGTGCACTTATATGTTGACAAAAATATTTGTGTATCTAAAGGAATGTTAGGGAATAAGATTAACATGTTTTGTTTTATTCAAAAAAATTATTTTCATGAACATGACCGTTTTCAAAAACCTCCATTCTTTCTACATGCATCTTGCCTATTTTCTGCTTTGAGTCTAATATTCTTTGACAAAGGTTTGATGAGGAAGCATAATGAGTGGAAAGAGTTTTTTATTTTTAATTTTTTAAAGTAGTTTGCTTTTCCATTCCCAAATAAGGAAAATATTTTCCATCTTAAGTGTGGGGGAGTGAGTCGTGTGTTTATTTGCTTTCTTAGGATTTTTTAGTATTTTCCTTTAGTTTGTTTTCTTTTATTTAGGTGTCTTTAGTTTGTTATTATTTTCTTTGTGGTTTTCTTTGTGTTTGGTTTTGATAGGTAGGAATAAAGTCCATTTGAACAAGCCCTTCATTCTATTTCTAGTTTTGCTATATATTGGCACTCTATTGCACTTGGGAAGTATTGCTTAAATTTTCTAACCCTTTATTACCTTTGGTCCCTTTAGAGATGATTTATTGTGTTAATTTTTTTGCCAATGAGGACAATATCCAGTTTAAGTGTGGGAGAGTGCTTTAGTATTATTCTTTGTCCAAGTTTTTATCAATTATCTTGGTATTTTCTTGGTTTCAAACAATTGTTGGACATTTTCAAATTTTAAAAATTTGAGAATTTAGAAAATTTGAAGCTAAATTGAGCTTATTTGTTGATAATGGAGGTGTGATGTTCTTTTTAACTTGAGATATGGATTTGTCATTCATTATGGTTTAATTTTTATTTAAAAATTAAACTTGTGTATTAAGTTGGATTTTGCTAAGACTTGAGTGAAGGATTGACATTCACAGAGCATGCAATTCATAGTGGACGGTAATGGAGATCATGAACATATATATCAGAGTATGGCAGCATGGTGGGATAAAAACATACCTGTTGGAACTTTAAAACTTTGAAGAACATTCAAGAATTACTTGAAGCTCAAAAAACAGCTTCCTTCATCATTCGTGCGATGAACTTCCAATGCAGTTTCCTTGAATTCTTCCACCGGTGAAAATGAATGCAAAGCTTTCTGGTTCACAGAGTATGACCCAGCCAAATTTTCCAGTCGGTGAGCACACATTCGGGTGAGAAGAAATGATCTATCTCAGTTTTCTTTTCCTTCACCAACCATCCATTTCCCAGGCATGGTTTCTTCAGTTATAGCCAAAAATCGTGAAAAAACCCAAAAGCCAGGAAAACAAACAGGCACGAGAGAGCGAGAGAAAGACAAGAGACATTTTTCACGGTTAACTCTTTTGCCTTGGCTTCATATGTAAAAACAAAAGCCAGTGAAGGAAACCAAAAGCCAAAAGACTCGGGAAATATTTTTTAATTATTTTTTCCTTTTCTTTTATTTTATTTTTCCACATAGAAAGCCAAGAGTAATGAAACCAAAAATAATTATTTTGATAAAAATAATATTACAGGGATTTAATACCCGAATATTATTTACAAAATAAATTTCGGCTTCAACCTAAACTCTTCTAAACTATGTCCGAAAAAATTCCATGGTCCAGGCTATTGGGCCAAAATAATATTTATTATTTTTCTTGGACCCAAAAAATCCAAAATAATAAACATTAATTATTTTCCTTGTGATTAAATAAATAACCCAATAAATAATTAATGAACCCAAATGAACCCAAAAATAATTAAACTTTAATTATTTATTTCTTGAGATTTAATTAAATAAATAACCCAATAAATAATTAAGTAATAATTATTTTCTTCTAGTTTAAGTCCCGGTTAATTTTTCTAATTATTCAAACTGGACCCAGGTCCTGAATAATTAGTTAACCAATTAAACCAGAAAATAAATTTCTCTCCATTTATTTTATTCCAATCCAATAATAAATTAGACTTCCCGAATAAAATAAAACTCTCTCAATTGAGATCATTTTCTCAACCCAAAAATTAATTAGGACTTACGGGCTATTCCAAGGACCAAAAAGACACACCGCATTGGCTACTAAAATGACCAAAATACCCTACTATATAAATAGATGTATTTTGCATTTTAAATATTTCCTAATATCACCATAAGGAAATATTGACCCCAAGGACATTGCTGCATTAGCAGAGTCTTCGACCTACAAGCGAAAATGACTAAAATATCCCTCTACACATCGTCGTACATTTAGAGAGGAAGAAGTGTATTAACACCTCTCTAAAGACATCTACCATCCTTAGGCCTCTAGTCCAATGATCCACGATTTCTTGGAGTGTTTCCGCTTTCCAAGGGAGCAACCCTAAAGCAAACATCCAAGACACGTTTCTCAGGGCCCTGGATATTTAGATCATCTAGACAATCACAAGGGGCAATATAGTGTAGAAACTATCTTATACAAGTCTGTCTTAACTAACTAGTCACACATACCCAACATACAAGTATATTGGCCCTCTGATAGATCCTCAACTATAGTATATCAAAGCATATGCTTCCAGCTTCGCTAGACCACCAACTCATACTCAAATCATAGAGTACTAGTTTACGCTGTAGCGGTAATAGTCTAGATTTCTATCATTTAGTACTTTTTAGAAACCACTACTACAGGTCATGTTCTACGTATTCTAAATATGCTTATGTCATGAAGTGAGTGGCCTACTCACTGGCTAAAGGTAAGCCATTCTCCATTTGGAATTCGTAACATAATAATCTAAACATGATGAGATTCCCATTCTCATCAATCGGTTAAGAACAATTATTTATGTGTTTAAATTACCCATGATCCATACCTTATTATGAAAGTCCTCCATTCGCATGGATCACTTATTCAAACACAATAGGTTTGTTCCAAACAAAATTTTACACAAATAAAGAAAATTATTTCACAAACGATTTTTGACAAATAAATTCTTTTTTTAACATATTCGATATATTCATCAGAAAACTACTCTAAGAGGGCATATTCCCAACAATCTCCCACTTGCTCTCTAAGACTAGGTAAGTCCTTAGGTGCCCACCCCAATGGCATCTAAGTGTCTCTTGAAGACTCTCAGCCAAAGGCTTAGTGAATGGATCTACTAGATTGTTCTCAGAGGCAATCTGTACCACCACCACATCCCGTCTCTGGATGAAATACCGGTCCATGTGGTAATACCTCACTATATGCTTCCCCCCCCTTGTGGTTCCAAGGTCCTCTTGAGGTACTTGAGAATATGCTTTACAACATGCCAACTAACCTCCCCAAGGTTTGACTGACATCTGCTAACTTAGCCTACGGCAAAGTAGATATCTGGCCTAGTACACAGCATGGTGTACATGAAACTTCCCACTGCCGAAGCGTAGGGAATCCTACTCATTCTATCCTTTTCTTTTTGAGACTAAAGATAGTCCCTTGAAGAAATAGACAACCCATATCTACAAGGGTTAGAGCTCCATTGCATGAGTTCATGCTGTACTTGTCAATGTATGCGACTTGAGATAATCCTAACATTTTTTGCTTCCTATTTCTAAGAAGTCTAATCTCGAGAATGTAGTTGGCTTCTCCCATGTCCTTCATACTGAATTGACTAGATAGCCAAACCTCTATAGATGACAATGACCCTACATCATTTTCAATTAGTAGAACATCATCTACATACAAGACAAGAAAAACCACATTAAACCCCTCAAGATTCTTGTACACGCATGGTTCATCCTCTTTTTCAATAAAACTATAAGACTTCACAGTCTTCATCAAAATGAATGTTCCATGCACCCGATGCTTGCTTAAATCCATAAATGGACTTCTTAAGTCTGCAAACCATATGTTCTTGGCCTTCAGCAATAAAACCTTCCGATTGGGACATATAGATGTCTTTGCTAAGATGGCCGTTCAAAAAATGTCGTCTTGACATCCAATTGCCATATCTCGTAGTCATAGTGACATGCGATAGGAATGAGGATACAGATAGATTTACGGATGGCTACCAGGGAAAAGGTCTTCTCATAATCGATCCCTTCTTTCTGAGTATACCCTTTTACCAAGCCTAGCCATGAAGGTTTCCACATTCCCATCCAGTCCACTCTTTTTTTTTTTGTACACCTACTTACGCCTAATAAGTTTTATCCCTTCTGGTGAAGTTATAAGATCCCAACCCTGATTGAAGTACATAGACTCAATCTCGGCTTTCATTGCTTTATGCCATAGATTTACATCGGCATCAGCAATTGCCTCCTCGTATCTAGTGGGGTCTTGTTCCTGATGGTCAGAGACCAGCTCAAAAGCTTCTCTATTCTATCTATCTGGAACTCTAGACACTCTCCCATTGCGACAAGGCACCCTGTGTACAGGGTCTTGAGGTTGTGCCTCTTCTTGTTCCACAATCGGGTCAGAAGAAGTTACTTCCAAAGATAACTTCTCCTCGAGTTCCAACCTAGTTGAACCTTTTGTGGAAGTACTTTGATCATCCTTTAAGTCTCTAGCATTGGTACAAACCAGTACCTTCTGCTCCTTTGAATGATAAAAGTAACCACCCTTTGTTCTTTTTGGACACCCAATAAAATAGCATAATTCTGATCTTGGTACCAACTTGTCTCCCTTGATCAGTACATAAGCTGGACAACCCCATATCCTGAGATGATTCAGACTTTGGCTTACGCCCAGTCCATATCTCATAAGGAGTCCTAGGTACTGACATAGAAAGCACCAAGTTTAGAATATATACCGCTGTTTCCAGGGCATATCTCCAAAAACATACTGAAAGAGTAGCATGAGACATCATACTTCTGACCATTTCCATCAATATCCTGTTCCTTATCTTAGCTACTCTATTCTGCTGGGGTGTCCCCGGCACAGAGAGCTGGGATACTATCCCATGATGCACCATGTAGTCCTTGAATTCACCTAGGAGGTACTCTCCACCACCATCCAATCGTAAGGTATTGATTAATTTACCTGTCCGACGTTCCACTTCAGCCTTAAACTCCTTGAACTTGTCAAAAGAGTCAGACTCACGTCTCATCAGGTAAACGTAACCAAATCTTGTACAATCATCCATGAAAGTAATGAAGGACTAAAAAACCTCCTCTAGCTGGTGTAGACATGGGAGCACACACATCAGTGTGAACAAGACTCAGCACCTCATTGGTTCTATCCTCCTTAGGGATAAAAGACCTTTTGGTCATCTTTACCATTAGGCTAGATTCACACTGAGGCCGATTTTCCAATCTCAATGTGCCCAAAGGCCCATCATGGATTAGCCTCTGAATCCTGGTTAAGTTGATGTGACCCAACCATAGATGCCAAATATATGAGTCATTGATATTGGTCTTTCTCTTCTTAGTTAAAGGTTCAAATTGAGCGTTATTTGATTGATTGTTAATAGGGTTTAAATAGAATAGATTTCCATACATGTGCCCAATACATAACATTTCTCCATTTCTACTGATAGAAATACCAGAATGAAAATATTCAGAATATCCTTGATTTATAAGTTTTGCAACTAAAATCAAATTTTGACAAAAATCAGGTACGTATAAAATATCTATTAAAACCACTTTATTATTACAATTAAAACAAGATCCAGCTCTTTTACTGCAAGGACCCAGACTTGTGCTCCATTTCCACACGTAATCCATGTTCACCCTTCTTGAGTCTTCTTATCTTTCTAAACTCCTGGAAGGAGTTACAGATATGATCAGTGGCTCCTGAATCAACAATCCAAGTGGAAGTTGATCCAACCATTGATATAAACTCTAGATAAAGAACATTACATGTGGGGTTTTTCTTGGATTGAAGATCTGGACACTCCTTTTTCCAGTGTCCCTTCTTCCCATATATGAAGCACTTTCCCTTTGCTTTGTCTTTGGGCTGGGTCTTGGGCCGGGCTACTGCGTTTCCTTTCTTCCTTTTGAACTTTCTGGGCTTAAATCCAGTTCTTGAGGAAGAAGCCTTAGCAATCATGGACATTGAATGTGGCTTCATGACCTTCTCTGCCATCTGAAGTTCCTTCATCAACTCAGTCAAACTCATATTGTAATTTAGTTTGAACTGAGTAAAGGAATCCAGTATAGATTCGAGAACCATGTCCACTTGGCTCTTGGGGTCACTGATAGCCCCTAAGATTTCCGTCTCCTCGAAAACAACAATCATCTTGAGCATATGCTCCCTGACTAATGCTTCCTCAGCCATCTTAGAGTTTATTATAGTTCAAAGAACCTCTTGCATTGCGGGCCGGGTCTTATCCGCGAACATAGTGGCCAATGAATAACTAATGTCATACGCAGAAGCTATATGCTTGTATTTAGACTGGAGCACATTAGACATGGAGACTAGTATATAGCAACGTGCCATTTCATTAGCCTTCTTCCATGCCTTCACAGCCTCTCGCTCTATTGTCGGTGGAACCATCCCGATTACAGGGTAGGTCTCGAAAAAGGACATACTTATACTCCACGGTTGTGAGTATTATGTCCAGGTTCCTCTTCCAGTCAACATAGTTTAGTCCCGTTAACTTATTCTCATGGAGAATAACGGCCAAAAGACTAAAAGAACCTCCTACCATTTTCGAAAAAATGAAAAAAATAAAAGAAAGGATTTAGTTTGTGAAAATAAATTTGTGTACAGAAATTAATTTGGCTCTTAAGAAAACTGACATAGCTTCTTTAGAAGATTAACAGTTCCCTAAGCTAAGTGTAATAACCACCACAAATCAATTTTCCTTCTAGGTAATGATCTAGAGGATAACTCCATCGTGGGATGGCCGTTTCCTCTCTATTTCCTATAGACATTCCTTGCACTATAACCTCCAACGTAGGCTGGCCGATTATAGTACGTGTCTCGGGTCATTAATTACATCCTTCCATTATATCTAGATCCTTGTGGTATCCATATCCTATACGGGTTCACTCCCAGGATGACGCGAGGGGATCAACGATCTCTAATGAGGACTGTGATGGAAGCCGTGGGGCCGTTGGAACTCCTCTCTCACTTGGTCTTTTAAAATAAAGTTTTCTGGAAAAATATCCTTTTGAAATTTCCATTAAGTTCTCCTTAACTTAAAAATAAAAAATCCAAGTCCATCAAAATTTCTTTGCCAAAGAATTATATCCTTTGAGAGAATTTTCCATGGACTAATTTTATTCAAGTTAAAACTTAATAATTTAAAAAAATTTCCAACTAAAACTTTTCCGAGACTTTGGTTTCAATTTTATTTAACAAAACAATTTTTCTTGTGCAAAATAAAATAAAATGGCTTTCTATTTTAACTTACAAAAATATCTAAATCCAATATATTTTCTATGCCAAGGATTAAATCATTTGAGAAAATATCCCAGGATTAATTTCTGTTCAAGTTAAAATAACCATTTAATTTTTAAAGAAACATATTTTCCTTGCATAAATATTCCCAAAGACTTTGGTCTTTGAGAAATCGCGCACATAGGTACACAAAATAAATAGTATACTAGAAAACAGTAAACGTTTTCATGCTTTTCAATTTTTAAACCTAGGTGCCCAAATAATAGAATTAAACACATTAATTAATTAATTAATGATCTTTTTTAATCCTAAAATCCTTTACTAATATTTTTCATACAAATATATTCCAAGAATATAAACTATTGCAACAATATTAACTTCATCTGGTATGGGACCCAAATTAAAAAATTAAAAAAAAAAATTGACTGGCGGTCCACTGCAACGGTAGCACAGGATCCGAGCCCATTTGGCCTGTGGTCCACCGCGGCCGAGGTGCACTAGCCGCACCGGAACACTCTCAGCCATGACCCGTAGACTTCGCCCGCGCCTGCGACCCGCGCCCAGATGCTCTCTGCTGTTGACCCACGAATCGGCCCGAAGACCCATGTCTGAGAGATCCGCGCCTTCACCCGCCTGGAGCCCCGCTGACCAGCGCACTAGCCTAGTTCTTCTCTGTAGTTGACCCGCGCGCTGACCCGGCAACCTGCGCGCGCATGAAATCGGCAATTGCAATTTTGCAATTACAATGGCTCAATTTCATCAAAATCAGCTCTGCTCCAAGGTAGAAAGTCGGACGGCTTCTCTCACAAAATGGCAGCGGCTCGGCTTCAAGGTGTGGCATGGCTCGGCGGCTTAGCAATAGTAATCATCTTCTCCAGAAACGTTTTTCTGTGCTCTGTCTGTGTAAATGGCTCCTGGGTTTCTTCCAATGGCTTTTTTGGACATTTTTCATCACAAAATATCATCGAAAACAAAAACCACAACCGCCTATACCCATTTCAATTGGGTTTACACGATCCAAACTCTAAAATCAAATTTCGCAGAATGTTCTGTGAAAATTTACAGAGGCCATGTCGCATACCATTTCAAGTGAAGGATCACATATTTAAGCTCCAAACAAAGTTCTTCTCCACTTTTATTAACTACCATGCTCCTTAAGTCAATCAAATTCATGCTCTGATACCACTTGAAGGATTGACATTCACAAAGCATGCAATTCATAGTGGACGGTAATGGAGATCATGAACGTATATATCAGAGTATGGCAGCATGGTGGGATAAAAACATACCTGTTGGAGCTTTAAAACTTTGAAGAACGTTCAAGAATTACTTGAAGCTCAAAAAACAGCTTCCTTCATCATTCGTGCGATGAACTTCCAATGCAGTTTCCTTGAATTCTTCCACCGGTGAAAATGAATGCAAAGCTTTCTGGTTCACAGAGTATGACCCAGCCAAATTTTCCGGTCGGTGAGCACACATTCGGGTGAGAAGAAATGAACTATCTCAGTTTTCTTTTCCTTCACCAACCATCCATTTCCCAGGCATGGTTTCTTCAGTTATAGCAAAAAATCGTGAAAAAACCCAAAAGCCAGGAAAACAAACAGGCACAAGAGAGCGAGAGAAAGCCAAGAGACATTTTTCACGGTTAACTCTTTTGCCTTGGCTTCATATGTAAAAACAAAAGCCAGAGAAGGAAACCAAAAGCCAAAAGACTCGGGAAATATTTTTTAATTATTTTTTCCTTTTCTTTTATTTTATTTTTCCACATAGAAAGCCAAGAGTAATGAAACCAAAAATAATTATTTTGATAAAAATAATATTCCAGGGATTTAATACCCGAATATTATTTACAAAATAAATTTCGGCTTCAACCTAAACTCTTCTAAACTATGTCCGGAAAAATTCCATGGTCCAGGCTATTGGGCCAAAATAATATTTATTATTTTTCTTGGACCCAAAAAATCCAAAATAATAAACATTAATTATTTTCCTTGTGATTAAATAAATAACCCAATAAATAATTAATGAACCCAAATGAACCCAAAAATAATTAAACTTTAATTATTTATTTCTTGGGATTTAATTAAATAAATAACCCAATAAATAATTAAGTAATAATTATTTTCTTCTAGTTTAAGTCCCGGTTAATTTTTCTAATTATTCAAACTGGACCCAGGTCCTGAATAATTAGTTAACCAATTAAACCAGAAAATAAACTTCTCTCCATTTATTTTATTCCAATCCAATAATAAATTAGACTTCCCGAATAAAATAAAACTCTCTCAACTGAGATCATTTTCTCAACCCAAAAATTTATTAGGACTTACGGGCTATTCCAAGGACCAAAAAGACACACCGCATTGGCTACTAAAATGACCAAAATACCCCTACTATATAAATATATGTATTTTGCATTTTAAATATTTCCTAATATCACCATAAGGAAATGTTGACCCCAAGGACATTGCTGCATTAGCAGAGTCTTCGACCTACAAGGGAAAATGACTAAAATATCCCTCTACACATCGTCGTACATTTAGAGAGGAAGAAGTGTACTAACACCTCTCTAAAGACATCTACCATCCTTAGGCCTCTAGTCCAATGATCCACGACTTCTTGGAGTGTTTCCGCTTTCCAAGGGAGCAACCCTAAAGCAAACATCCAAGTCACGTTTCTCAGGGCCCTGGATATTTAGATCATCTAGACAATCACAAGGGGCAATATAGTGTAGAAACTATCTTATACAAGTCTATCTTAACTAACTAGTCACACATACCCAACATACAAGTATATTGGCCCTTTGATAGATCCTCAACTATAGTATATCAAAGCATATGCTTCCAGCTTCGCCAGACCACCAACTCATACTCAAGTCATAGAGTACTAGTTTACGCTGTAGGGGTAATAGTCTAGATTTCTATCATTTAGTACTTTTTAGAAACCATTACTACAGGTCCTGTTCTACGTATTCTAAATATGCTTATGTCATGAAGTGAGTGGCCTACTCACTGGCTAAAGGTAAGCCATTCTCCATTTGGAATTCATAACATAATAATCTAAACATGATGAGATTCCCATTCTCATCAATCGGTTAAGAACAACTGTTTATGTGTTTAAATTACCCATGATCCATACCTTATTATGAAAGTCCTCCATTCACATGGATCACTTATTCAAACACAATGGCTCTGTTCCAAACGAAATTGTACACAAATAAAGAAAATTATTTCACAAACGATTTTCGACAAATAAATTCTTTTATTAACACATTCGATATTTTCATCAGAAAACTAGTCTAAGAAGGCATATTTCCAACATTGAGAATTTAAGTTAACCTTGGTTATATTGGGTTTTTGGGTTTTTTTTTTTATTCTTTGAGTTTGAATTTGGATGATATGATGAAATATGAGAAGAGTTGTTGATTAATTCTTGTATTATAGATTTAAAGTTTGCTTGACTTTGAGTTGGGAATAAGGAATGTTAGGAAAACAATTTTGAGTGAAAAGGAAAGAATGTAAGTTGAAAAAAAATTACTTTTATTTGTTGAAAAGAAAAGAAAGAGACCTTTTGCTAAAAAGAGGGCAAAAACATTGAGTGGAAGAGAAGAAACAAAGAAGCATCACATCTCTTGAGGCTATCTCGAAGGGAAGAAGGCAGGGAAAGAAAAAAAAAAGCAAGAAAGAGAAAATAGATGAAAAAGAAAATTGCTGAAAAAATGATGATGACTATAAGGGGGCCAGTACGGTGTGTGAAGAGTGTTGGGATATATTCCCTTTTAGACTAATTTTCTAATGTAAAAATCGAATGTTTTAAGAAAAGAATTTATTTTCAGAAATTGTTTGTGAATTTACAATTTTATTTGTGCACAATTACATTTGGAAAAGACCCATTGTGTTTAAGTAAGTGGTCCATGTGAATGGAGGTCTTTCACAGTAAGGTATGGATCACGGGTTACTTAACACATAAATATTCGTTCTTAACTGATTGATGAGAATGGGCATCTCATCATGTCTAGGTTATTATGTTGTGAATTCTAAATGGGGAATGGCTTAGTCCACTCACTTTATGACATAAGTGTTTTTCGAATACATAGAACATGACCTGTGGTAGTGGTTTTCTAAAAGTACTATATGGTAGAAATCTAGACTACTACCGCTACATGTGGACTAGTACTCTAAGACTTGAGTATGAGTTGGTGGTCTGACAAAGCTGGAAGTATATACTTTGATATGCTATAGTTGAGGTTCTATCATAAGGCCAATATACATGCATGTTGGGTATATGTGACTAGTTAGTTAAGACAAACTTGTACAAGACAGTTTCTATACTATATCACCCCTTATGGTTGTCTGGATGATCTAAATATACAGGGCCCTAGGAAACATGACTTGGATGTTTACTTTAGGGTAGCCCCCTTGGAAAGTAGAAACAATCCAGGAAGTCGTGGATTATTGGACTAGAGGCCTAAGGATGGTAAATGTCATTTAGAGAGGTGTTAGTATACTTTTTCTTCTCTAAATGTACGATGATGTATAGAGGGGTATTTTAGTCATTATACCTGTAGGTCAGAGACTTTGCTAACGCAGCACTGTCCTTAGGGTCAATATTTCCTTATGGTGATATTAGAAAATATTTAAAATGCAAAATACAACTATTTATATGGTAAGGGTATTTAGGTCATTTTAGTAGCCAATGCGGTGTGTCTTTTGGTCCCAAGTATAACCCATGAGTCCTAATTAAATAAGGGCTAAGGAATTAAATTAAATTTATTTTATTTAAGTAGCCTAATTTAATTGTTGGGCTAGAATAAAATAAAGGTCCATGGAGAGAGAATTAATTAAATTAGTTTAGTAGGTTAATTAATTATTCAGGGCTTTGGCCCTGTGTGAATAATTAAAGATTAACCTAGGACTAAACTAATATAGGCTTAACTTTTGGACTAGTTTTTTTAGGTTGAGAAATTAATTATTAATTGGGCCATTTATGTGGTTCTAATTAAAATAATTAATTAAGCCCAAAAGGTTAAACTAAGAGCCTAATGGCCCAGTCCAGTTTAACCTAGGGTTTTACTTAGGTTAAACAGGAGTATTGGAAACAACATGGTTGTCAGAACATACACTCTTTGAGACGGCTTTTTCTCTGTAAAAAAGCCAGACGTCTTTCTCTCTCTCTCTCTCTCTCTCTCTCTCTCTGTGTCCAGAAAAAGGTTCCTTAGTCTATAGTTGTTCACCAAATGGATTTAGGCAGGCCATATACTGGAAGATCAAGAGATTGGCATTCACCTACATGCAAAGATGGAGTAGGAGGCTTGTAAGAATTGCACCAGAGGCTTCCACCAGCACACATTCCGGTCCAATCAATTATTCGAACGAGGGAAAGAGGTAATATTTTTTTAAAACCTCGAAACTAGTACAAAGCCTAACCGACGCCAGCTAGCACTACTGGAGCCGGCGTTGGCTCTGCCCTCGAGTTCCCCTATTGTTTGTTTTTCCAGTTTTTTGATCTTCGCTTCCGCTGCGTGCCCTGTGTTTTTCGTTTTCTATGCCTTCAATTGGTATCAGAGAATGAAGGTTTTGTGAAAATATTGGAAGCATGCATCTAGATGAATAAAACTGGACACGTATGTGTGATTAAAATTGTGATTCTTCGCTATTTATGGTATGGACAGATTCTCTGTTAAACCTCGCGGGTGGAGGTATAGGAGATGTGTAATTTACTGTTTTTCTTAGCAAATCGTGTAAGCCCAATTTTTATGGGTATAGGTGATTTTTGGTTTTGGTTGATTTCATTGTATTTGGTTTGAAATCGGAGAGCCATCGAAGCCAGAAGCTGTGCAGAAAAAAGGGGAAATTTGCAGAAAAAAACTGCAGGATCAGGCATCCACACCAGAACCGGCACCGGCTTGGGGTGCTGGAACCGGGACCGGCTAGGGTCTCGAAGGCTAGTCCGTGCGCTGGTTTCCTGTGGGGTCCTAGTTCTGTGCGGCAGGTGCAATGGACCACAATGTAGATGGGTGCATGATCTAATGTGGCAGATGCAGTGGACCAAGGAGAAATTTTTTCTTTTTTCTTTGTAATTTTTCTTGCATTTTCTTTTGGTTTTGGGGTCCATACCAGGAGAAGTTAATATTTTGCAATAGTTAATATTCAAGGAGTATTTTTGCATGAAAAATATTAGTTAGGGATTTTAGGAATAAACAAGACCATTAATTAATTAATGTGTTTAATTCTATTATCTGGGCACTTAGGTTTAAAATTAGAAGTGCATGAAAATGTCTACTTTTTTCTAGCATGCTATTTATTTTTGGTACATATGTGCATGTTTTTTCAAAGACCAAAGTCTTTGGGAATGTTTTGACAAGGAAAACATTTTTTCTACAAATTAAATGGTTATTTTAACTTGAACAAAAATTAATCCTTAGATATTTTCTCAAAGGATTTAATCTTTGACATAGAAAATATATTGGATTTAGATATTTTTGTAAGGTTAAAAAGAAAGCCATTTTGTTTTAGTTTGGCACAAGAAAAATTGTTTTGTCAAATAAACTTGAGACCAAAGTCTCTAGAAATTTTTACTTGGAAAATTTTTGAAATCATTAAGTTTTTAACTTAAATAAAATTAGTCCATGGGGGAAAAAAACTCTCAAAGGATATAAGCCTTCACATAGAGATTTTTATGGACTTAGACATTTTATTTTTGAGTTAAGGGAAAACTTTATGGAAATTTTCATAAGGATATTTTTCAAAAAACCCTTGTTTTAAAAGACTAAGTGGGAGAGGGGTTCCAACGACCCCACGGCTTCCATCACGATCCTCATTAGAGATCGTGGGTCCCCTCGCGTTACCTTGGGAGTGAACCCGTATAGGATAGAGATACCACAAAGATCTAGGTCTAATGGAGGGATGTAATTAATAACTCAGAGCACATACTGTGATCGGCCAGCCCCTCGTTGGAGGTCATAGTACAAGGAATGTCCATAGAAAATGAGAGGAAACGGCCATCCCCTCGATGGAGTAATCTTATAGATCATTACCTAGAAGGGAAATTAATTTGTGGTGGTTAACACACTTAGCTTAGGAAACTGTTAATCTTCTCAAGAAGCTATGTCAGTTTTCTTAAGAGCCAAATTGATTATTATCAGTTTTGATAATAAGGATAAAGTACACATATTTGTTTTGTTTTCACAAACTAAATTTTTTTCTTTTATTTTTTGATTTTTCAGAAATAGTGGGAGGTTCTTTTAGTCCATTGGCAATTATTCTCCTAGAGAATAAGCTAACGAGACCAAACTATGTGGACTGGAAGAGGAACCTGGACATAATACTCATAGCGGAAGAGTATAAGTGTATCCTTTATGAAACCTACCCTATTATCAGGGCACCGCCGAGGAGTGTGAGGCTGAGAAGGCATGGAAGAAGGTGGACGATGTGAAACCCCAGTCAAAACCAACCTTAGAGTAAGGGGGGTTGAGATGCATATCATATTTTATTTCATGGTTAAATATATTTTCATATGATTTTTATGTGTTTTGGATTCGGGTTTTATTATCTTGAGGTCTTGTCGGTGAGTATTGTGTGAGAGGGGCAAGATGGTAATTTTTGCCCGAGGTGAAAATAGGGAGATAGCCTGTGGATTGAATAGAAAATAATTTTCTAGTGAAAATATCACCAAGAGTTGTTGTGGTGTAGTGGTTAGAGCTTTGGAATTAATTCTTGAGGTCTTGGGTTCGAATTCCATCATAGAAGCTTTAGCTAGATTAAATTTTATTTTTGCTTAGTGGAGGAAATTTCGGTCTTATGAGCTTAGAGTAAGGTAGGGATGATGGTCCTAAGAGAGACATGTTAGGAGCATTCTCATTCCACTCCTTTACTCTACTCGAATTTCTTAAAGGGAATTCATTTTCCCTTGATCCTTAATTTTCCTCAATTTTCAACTCCTTGGTTTGATCAAGATGTTCTATCCATTTTCTTTCCAGAAATTTCAGTAAAATGCTGTGATCTTGTGAGATCAAAATGTCCTAGTAAAAGGCTTCTCATGGTCTGAAAAATGTGGAAGAATGGTAGGAAATTCCAAGGGGAAAAATCCCTCTAGTAAGCTTGCTGAAATTTCACTCTAGACTAGTTCATCTTACTTCTTAGAATGAGCTGAAATTTTTCAGCTTGTTGTACCTTCAAATTGTCGAGCTTCTTAGCTGACTTTCCCTCCCAAATTCTTCTAGAAAAATGGCCTTAATATCAGTTGAAACATGAATTATTTTTGCCATTTTCGGGTTGCACAAAGGCTGTGCAAAACCAGTGAAAATTCTGGGCAAAATTGCTACTTTGGAGGTCCAAAACCAAGCTGATTTCTTCCAGATTTTGTGCAGCACCTTAGCCATGTTTTTCCTCCATGAAGAAGGCTGGAAACCAGCCTTGAATACCCCTGAAATTCCCCTTCAAACTCTCTGCAAGTTGGCTGGAAATGGCAGCCGAAAATCTGCCCAGAAAATTGTCTGTTCAGCGAAAAACTGTGCAGGAAAATTTTCCAGGTTTGGTTCCTATTTCTCTTCTAGCCGAAACACCAACCTTATTCTGCAAAAACCTTCCCTAAACCTCCAGTAACAGAGCTCCATTATTTCCCTTAAGCTTCTGCATGAAAATCCAGCCATGGCTGCCTAAAAGATTTCCAAAAAAATTCTGCAATCATTCCTTGATTTGGATACCAAAATTCCAGCTACCATGATTTAACAACTTTCTATAAAATATACCTCAAACAACCAGACCTTCTCTCCACCATTATACTCCATAATTTCGGCCACCCTAAGCCTCCTTCAACCAGCTTTCATTCAACCAAAACACTGCCCAGAAATTTGTCCATGGTAGATCTCCAAAAGCTCTCCAATAATTAAAGATATTCTTGTGATATCTAGTTTCCAAATTTGCTTCCCAAAAATATTCTTCAAGGATTTTAACAACTAGCATTTCCTTTTTCCTTCCAAACCATAAAAACCATCTTCCTAAACCCTACAAACAGTTTGGCAGCCCTAATCTCTTCAGAATTTCGGCAGCCTCCATCCAAGAACTCTCTATTCTCTTCAACCTTCAAGAACACATAGTGCACCAAGAACACCTACTCATTCCTTTCACCTAATACCACTCCAAATCACTCCAAACTACCTCTAAAAATTCCAGATTTCATCTATTCATTGTTGTGAGTCCATCCGTACCATTTTTAACATCAAACTCCAAAATCCAACTTGCACCTTTGGATAAAAACCAGAAATTTTGTGAAGGCTCAAGAACACCTTCAAGGTAGGATTATTCAATCAACTTCATCTTCACTAATCTTCAATCTCTAATGAACATATATGTGTTTAAGCATGCTAATGAGCTTTCTTCATCTCTCTCTCTCTCTTCCTCTCATGGCCGAAACTCTCTCTTGGCCGGATGGCTTCATCTTCCATGGTCATGCTATCTCCATCTTCCTTGGACAAATTTCGGCATCTAGGAGTTGAGATCCATTCTAAACTCCTTCAAGGTGTTCATCAACCAAGTAAGTACCATCAACCCTTCTTTTAAACTCTAAATTCATGTCTCTAGGATGATGTTGTTAGAAGGTGGATGGAGATAGGATTTGAGTATGTATTGTTGAGATTGAAGCATGAATATTTGTATGGCTGTGAAGGAGATGGGATTTATGCATGGAAGGATTATCTTGGTTGATTGCATGTTGATTTGAGGTTTGATGCATGTCATAGGTAGTATTTGTGATGAAGTATGCTAGAGATTATGTCACCTTTGGTAAATGGGATTTATATTCATGTTGGATTATTGAAGCCATGATCATATTTATGCTAGTAGGGGTTAGATCATGTTTTGATAAATTGAGATCTATGCTTGTATGCATGATTTGGATGATTTGATGAATTGAAGGGTTGTATATGTTCATGATTGTGGTTAGCTATAGGAATATGATAATGATCTAGTTGTCCCTAAGCTAAATTTTATTTCATTAATAAAATATTTAATAATATGATTTTTCTAGTAAAATTTTGAAAACCATAGGAAAATGTGGATTTGGTCTTTTATATAAAATAGTGATATTTTAGTCAAATAAATAATAGTTTTTGCTAGAAAAATAAAAAAAATATATATATTATCTAAAACAATAAAATCAATTAAAGCCGTTTATGGAAATAATTATAATTAATAAAATATTTATTACTAAAAATTTAATTATTATCTTTTAATCAAAACCCATTAAGAATTTGCTTATTATTTTTCAAGGAAGACTCATTAAATTTATTTTCAACAAATTTTAGCTATCAATTATTTTCTAACAACTAAATTAATAATAAATCATTATTTTACCTAATACCACTTTGGACCCTTTTTCAAATAAACTATAATTTTTTTTAGCAAGATTTAAACTTTCAACTTTTTGTACCTATTTCCCAAACTCTAGTTATTTTAATATCAAACTAGATTTATTTTATAAACCCTTTTTATTTATTATTGAGCCTTAAAGCTTGTGACACTA
This sequence comes from Voacanga thouarsii, assembly GCA_026120185.1. NCBI lineage: Eukaryota > Viridiplantae > Streptophyta > Magnoliopsida > Gentianales > Apocynaceae > Voacanga > Voacanga thouarsii. Next base: position 169,427 of record JANUWF010000910.1, read on the forward strand.
GGTATATGATTGTAGTAAGTTGAGTTAGTTTTATTTGAGAAAGTGAGTCTTTGGCTTGAGTTTGATTGTGGTTTGTATTTACCTTATGCAGGGTTAGGTCAGCTGTTGGAGACCTTTGTTGTGGGCAAGGATCAGGTAAGCTCCTGCATAAAACCTGTTTGATGAAAAATAATTTTTTTATGGCAAGCCAAATGTAGAGTGCATGGTCACTCATTTCTGTATAAGCAATTGAGGATTATTTCCATTCTCATTTCAGAAAATAAATTATTTGTAAATCAATGGGCGGTTCTACTCAAAGCCTAAAATTCTTTCTAAAACCAGTTTTGCCCCAAACTTTGGAAATCCTTAATTGCCATTTTCAAGTGGAACCGTGTTTTGTTCATTTTCTTCCCAAGTGGGATATGTTATGTTGAGTACTCAATGGGGGTAGACTGGTAGTATTAGTTTTGAAGAGCAAGAGTGAGTCTTCTGGCAGGAGGCCTCCTCCAGAAGATGAACTCAACTTAGAGAAACGTCAGTACTACTTAGTCATGCCGGTCTGAGGTAGCAGTTTTATTTCAGTCAAGTGATTGTGTTTTGCTGAAATGGACACTCGGTTGTTGTTTGGGTGTAGAGAAGGAGGAGTATCTTGCCCGGTAGGCCGATCACCTACCTTTAGTCAGTCTGCACAAAGTGTCGGAATTCTGACCGGCAGTATGCACAAAGTGTCAGCATACTGACCATCCGGTTATGGGGCCCAACGTGTGGTAACTCATAATCCTTTCTTTCAAGTGGTTGATCTGATAAATTATGTATGGCTGGAAAAGCCAAAACGCCACTCTTGCTTTTGACTAATGTTTATTGCTGCCAATATTTCTCTTATAAAGTTTTTATACTCTGCATCCACGAACTATTTTCACTGAACACCCAAAGCACACACGGACTTACAGAGATTTCTGTCTCATCACCTTTTCACCATGATTTCAGACCGATTCTGCTGTGGGGATGAGTAGCTTGTGTAATCTGCCTTGGAAGGGAATGTTGTTTTTTATTTTTATGTATTGCTTTGGGGAGTTGAGAGTGGATGATTTTATTTATGGATTTGTATTTCTTTTGGGAATTCATGGTTTTATTCGTGGATTTATTCTTGGGTTTTAATAAATTTTAAGTTAAATTATTATTTTCATTTCGCTATTTTAATTGAGTGACATAGTTATAAAGACCCTTTGTCCTTTGGACGGGGCGACATCCCCGGCCCTGGCGGGCCTAGGTAGCGGGGTGTTACAGACGAGATGGCTCATTGTTACATGTTGGCCTCCATGTCTAATGTGTTCCAATCCAAACATGAGCACATAAACACTGCGTTTGACATAACCCGATCATTGGCCATGATGTTCGCGGATAAGAGCCAGCCCGCAAGGCAAGAGGCTCTTTGAATCATCATTAACACTAAGATGGCTGAGTGAGTATCAATCAGAGAACATTTGCTCAAGATGATTACTACTTTCGAGGAGTCAGAAATCTTAGGGGTTGTCATTAACCATGAGAGCTAAGTGGACATGGTTCTCAAATCTCTACTGGGTTTCTTTACTCTGTTCAAGTTGAATTATAACATGAACCAGTTGAACATGGGTTTAATTGAGTTGATGAAGGAGCTCCAGATGGCGGAGAAGGTCTTGAAGCCACAATCTAAGGTTATGATTGCTAAGGCTTCATCTTCTAGAACTAGTCCTAAGCCCAAAAAGATCATGGAAAAGAAGGGGAACACAGCGGTCCAGCCTAAGACCCAGCCTAAAGATAAACCCAAGGGCAAGTGCTTCAAGTGTGGATTGAAGGATCACTAGAAAAAGGAGTGTCCAAATCTTCAAGTCATGAAAAACCCCACAGGTAATGTTTTCTATCTAGAGTCTATATCAATAGTTGGATCAACTTCCACTTGGATTGTTGATTCAGGAGCCACTGATCACATCTGTAACTCCTTGTAGGGGTTTAGAAAGATTAGAAGACTCCAAAAGGGCGAACATGGACTACGTGTGGGAAATGGAGCACAAGTTTGGGCCCTTGCACTGGGAGAGCTGGATCTTGTTTTTTACTGTAATAGAATAGTGGTTTTGAACGATATTTTATATGTTCCTAGATTTAGACAGAATTTGATTTCGGTTGGGAAATTAATAAATTAAGGATATTCTGTACCTTTCTATTCTGGTATTTTTATCAGTAGAGATGGAAAAATTTTATGTATTGGGCATATGTATGGGAATCTATTTTTCCTAAACCCTATTAACAATTAATTAAATAACGTACAATCTGAACCTTTAACTAGGAAGAGAAACACCAATGTCAATGACTCTTATTTTTGGCATCTAAGGTTGGGTCATATCAACTCAACTAGGATTCAGAGGTTGATCCAGAGATGGGCCTTTGGGCTCATTAAGATTGGAAAATTGGCGTCAGTGTGAGTTCTGCCTGATGGGAAAGATGACCAAAAAGTCATTTACCCTTAAGGCGGATAGAGCCAAGGAAGTATTGAGTCTTGTTTACATTGATGTGTGTGGTCATTTGTCTATACCAGCTAGAGGAGGTTTTGAGTACTTCATCACTTACACGGATAATTGTACAAGGTTTGGTTATGTTTACTTGATGAGATGTAAGTCTGACTCTTTTGACAAGTTCAAAGAGTTTAAGGTTGAAGTGGAGCATTGGACAGGTAAATTGATCAAGACCTTACAATCGGATCATGGTGAAGAGTACCTCTTTAGTGAATTCAAGGACTATATGGTACATCATGGGATAGTATCCCAGCTCTCTGCATTGGGGACTCCCCAGTAGAATGGAGTAGCTGAAAGAAAGAATAGGACATTGACGGAAATGGTCCAAAGCATGATATCTCATGCTACTCTTCCAGTGTCGCTTTAGGGATATGCCTTGGAAATAGCGGTATACATTCTGAACTTAGTGCCTTCTAAGTTAGTACCTAGGACTCCCTAGGAGATATGGATTGGGCATAAGCTAAGTCTGAATCATCTTAAGATATGTGGTTGTCTAGCCTATGTACTGGTCAAGGGAGACAAGTTGGAACTAAGATCAAAATTATGCTATTTTGTTGGGTATCTAAAAGGGACAAAGGGTGGTTACTTTTATCATCCTAAGGAGCAGAAAGTACTGGTTAGTACCAATTCTAGATACTTAGAGGATGATCAAAGTACTTCCACAAAAGATTTAACTAGGTTGGAACTAGAGGAAAAATTATCTTCGGAAGCAACTTCTTCTGACCCGGTTCTGGAATAAGAAGAGCTACAACCTTAAGAGCCTATACATATGGAGCCTCGTCGTAGTGGGAGAGTATCTAAGATGTTAGAGAATTGGACTGGAGGAGCTTTCGAGCTAGTCTTAGACTATCGGGAACAAGACTCCACTAAATACGAGGAGGCTATTGCTGATGCCGATGCAAATTTGTGGCATGAAGCAATGAAAGCAGATAAGGAGTCTATGTATCTCAATTAGGTTTGGGATCATATAACTTCACCTAAAGGGATAAAACCCATAGGGTGTAAGTGGGTATATAAGAGAAAGAGGTGAGTAGATGGGAAGGTGGAAACCTTTAAAGCTAGGCTTGTGGCGAAAGGGTATACTCAGAAAGAGGGAATCGATTATGAGGAAACCTTTTCCTTGGTAGCCATGCTTATGTCCATCCGTATCCTCCTTACCATCGCATGACATTATGACGATGAGATAGGGCAAATGGATGTCAAGACGGTATTTTTGAATGGCTATCTTAGTGAAGACATCTATATGTCCCAACCAGAAGGATTTATTTCTAAAGGCCAAGAGTATATGGTTTACAAGCTTAAGAAGTCCATTTAAGGACTTAAGCAGGCATCGAGAGCATGAAACGTTCATTTGGACAAAACTGTAAAGTCTTATGCTTTTATTCAAAACTAGGAAGAACCATGAGTGTATAGGAAACTTGAAGGTATTAATGTAGTTATTCTTTTCATGTATGTAGATGACGTTCTGTTGGGTATCTCGGGCTCGTATCCCATAAGGCGCAGCGGAAAATAAATCGGGATACCCTCCCAAGTCTCTTCTATGTGTGGAAAAGAAGACATAAAGAGAATAAAGGTAACATCTTTTACGTTTGGGTGATCGTGCAAAGAACAAAATTTTCTTCTTCAAGTTGAGGCGTAATCAAGCAATCCTCGTGATCAACCTCCACGTGAATTGAACGTCTACCCACTATAATCACAGTGTGTGATTATCTATAATAGTAATCCATACAGAGGAATACTCAAGCACGTAGCTTTCTATGCTAGCAGAAATTCTAAGTGGCGGCTAGGGTTCCTCTTCAACATCAAATCAAGAGAGAAGAAGAAGAAGAAGAGAAGGTTTAGGTGGCTGCTATTTTTCTCACGTGAATCACCCTTAGGGTTTTTTGGTTATATCATCATAACAATTGAAAAATCACCGAAAATCTGGAATTCTAAAACAATTAGAGTTCCCTAATTGTAATTAGAAACATCAAGTTCTCACAATTATAACTTGTACCACAAATTATAACTAATTATAATTTGTTCAAAACAACTTCTCTTTCTCTCAATTAACCCCACAATGTTATCAAATAACATCTTGAGTATATAATCATCTATTGTGTGTGACCTATTAGGTTTCCCAGTCAATTGGTAGAGAATATGAATTAATCTAAACGTCTTTGAGATTAATAATCCATAATTAATAAGAATTAACCCTATTAATTCTAATCAAGATTGGTTTATTAATTCATCAATTAATAAACCCATATTCTCAGATCATGAGCGGTATCTAGCAACACATCATGACCACCTAAGAGTCCAGGAAGTCAAGTGGCTTGACATGAACCCTTCAATAACAAACTTCAATACAATTAACTCATTTCACCATACAATATCTCATTCGGTTTGGAGTACGGAATTAGTGCCAACTCCCTCAAGAATTAATTCTGGCCTGAATACAGTAGTACTTGTACTAGGAACCCACTACTCTAGATGTGTATCAATTGAAACTATTTACAATACACGATTGCCTTTGCCAAGGACTTTCTGAGTAGTAATTCCTACAACTGGCCGTGTGATATTCGCCCCTACTATTAGGAGTGGTGAATCCTTTATTGACCATTTTAAGTACTTTCGTTTACCTCACAATATACCCAATATCCACCCCATAGGTAGCCCTCGATTGAGCTCTGGAGATTGGAATCAAAGTACAAAGCTCAGCAAATAAAGTGCTTTGGAGATCTCATGTCTAAGGATACTTGCACGTTTGCTATATTGAGATTATATCACTGGCACAAATAGTTATCCATATGATTATCTCAAAGCTAGGTCATCTACTGAACTTGTTTCATTAATAAGCATCTATGTGTTAACTTTGAGTACCTCAATACTCACGGTTATGAGAACCACCGCCTGATTAAATCAGGAAGTCTAACACATGCTAGTCTTAATGCATTAATGATGTCCTGTCTCATTAATACTATGACAATGGACTATTTAAGTACTAACACTATCTAGTGTAGTAGGAATCTCATATCATCATCTCTATCATGATTTTCTTAACACAGTGTTGTACTAAGGACTTTATCAAACAGTTATATTACTTAAAGTAAACAAAAAGAAACTGTAAGATAAATAATGCCTTTTATTAAAATAAAATGTGTCATATACAATGTACAAGTGATTGCTTCTTGGGCACAACACTAACAAACTCCCACTTACACTAGAGCCAATCATTCATGTATCTAATACCAAATGACTCAACATGACAATCATGTTTCTCTTGGAATACTGCTTTTGTAAAAATGGGTCAGCTATGTTCTCATCCGTGGGAACTCTTTCCATTTTTTCAGATTGAAAACTGGCATCACCAGGGTCTATACCCGTTTATTTTCAAATCACCTTCTCTATATACTAAGAACATATCCTTCGTCCTTCGTTAGTACTTAAGGATATTCTTTACAGCCGCCCAATGACCCTCACTAGGGTCTGATTGGTATCTGCTTGTCAAATTGAGAGCATAAGATACATCGAGCTTAATACATATCATAGTTTACATGATAGATCCAACTGCCGAGGCATATAGAATCTTACTCTTGTGATCCCTTTCAACTTGTGTCTTGGGAGACTTCGACTTTGAAAGACTTACACCATATAACATGGGTAACAATCCCTTTTTTGGATTGCTCCATTCTAAACCTCTTTAGCACTTTATCTATGTATGTAAACTGTGAAACACCAAACAACCTTTTGGATCTATTTCTGTAGATCCTTATTCCAAGAATATAGGTTACTTCTTCAAGATCTTTCATGGAGAATTGTTTGGACAACCAAATTTTAACTGTTTGCAAGATAGGTATATCGTTTCCTATTACCAATATGTCATCTACATAAAGCCGTAAGAAAATGATTGCACTCCCACTAACCTTCTTGTATACAAAAGGCTCATCAAAGTTTTGAATGAAACTAAACTCTTTGATTATTTCATCAAAATGGTTATTCCAACTCCTAGAAGCTTGCTTAAGTCCATAAATGGACCTTTGCAGCTTGCACACCTTTGTGCCATCACTGGATGTGAAACCCTCAGGCTGTGTCATATACACATCCTCAGTCAGATTTCCATTTAGGAAAACTATTTTCACATCCATTTGCCAAATCTCATAATCATAATGAGCAACAATGGCTAGGAGTATCCTGATGGATTTCAACATAGCTACTGGCGAGAAGGTTTCATCATAGTCAATACTATGTTGTTGACGATAACACTTCACCACTAGTCGTGCTTTATAGGTAACTAAGTTACCATCCATGTCCGTTTTCTTCTTGAAAACCCATTTGCACTCAATAGGTTTAATTCTTTTGGGTGGATTAACCAAAGTCCATACTTGGTTGTCGTACATGGAATCCATCTTTGACTTCATGGCCTCAAGCCATTTGCCAGATTCTGAACTATTCAGAACATCATTGTAGGTAGTATGCTCATCTTCATTTATGAGCAATACGTCATTGTGGTCACTCATGAGAAATCTATATCTCTCAGGTGCCACGCGTATCCTATTAGATCTACGAGGTTCTTGTGTATTGGAATGTTTATCTATTCTCTCAATAGATGTGGGGTTAGACGGTTGATTCTCGTTTATTTGATCTTCACTAAGCTCAATCTTACTCCCACTGTCCCCTTTGACCATGTGCTCCTTTTCTAAGAAGACAGCATGCTTCGAAACAAACAATTTGTTTTCGGAGGGTAGATAGAAGTAATATCTGAAAGATTCTTTCGGATATTCCACAAGCAAACACTTGTTAGGCTTACTTTCAAGTTTGTCTGACTGTGGCCTTTTGACAAAGGCAGGACAACCCCATACTCGCAAGTGAGATAATTTTGGTCTTTACCAAAGAACATCTCAAATGGGGTAGTATCAACCGATTTTTTGGAACTCTGTTTAGTATATAAACAGAAGTCTTTAGTGCATACCCCCAAAATAATTTTGGTAGGTCTGCAGAAGCCATCACGGTTCGTACCATGTCTAGAAAGGTTCCATTCCTTCTCCCAGATACACCGTTATGTTGAGGTGTATGTGGCGGAGTCCATTGAGATAATATCCCATTATCTCTAAGATAACTCAAAAACTCTTAGCTCAAGTATTCTCCTTCTCGATCAGATCTTAGAGTCTTAATACTTTTGCCATGTTATTTCTCTATTTCATTCTTGAAGTCTTTAAACATTTCAAAGGCCTTAGATTTATATTTCATCAAATACAAATACCCATATCGTGAGAAGTCATCGATAAAGGTTATGAAATAGTTGTAACCTCCTCTTGCTTGTATTGACATTAGGCCACATACATCAGAATGTATGAGTTCTAATAACTCCTTGGCCCGTTCTCATTTTCCTAGAAAAAGGAGTTCTAGTCATTTTACCTAGTAAACAAGACTCGCATGTGCCATATGATTCATAATCAAATGACCCTAAGTCATCCAACTTGTGTAACTTAGAAATATGATTTTCGTCTACATGGCCCAAACGATAATGCCATAAGTAAGTGGTGTTAGAGTTATCTATTTTAGGTTTCTTATTGTTTATATTGAGAACTAGATTATCCAAGTCTACAACATGTAAACCATTAATTAAAGTTCCTAAACCATAATGAATATCATTCAATGAAAAAGAACAACATTTATTCTTAAATATTAAATGAAATCCACAAAAGTCTAAACTCGCAATTGAGATAATGTTTTTCATTAAAACTAGTACATAATAACAGTTTTTCAGTTCTAGAATCAATCTCGAAGGCAGGTTCAGCTCGTATGTCCCCACAACAAGTGCAGCAACCTTTGCCCCATTTGCAGTACATAGGTCCACGTCGCATTTCTCTAGCCTTCTACTGGTCTTTAGCCCCTGCAAGTTATTGCATAAATGATATCCACATCCAGTATCTAATACCCATATCTCATTTCTAAAGGTAGTATTTATTTCAATCATCAACATACCTAGAGAAGAAGTAGAAGCGCTTGTAAGCTTTTCCTTCCGCTTCTTATCCTTGATTATCTCCAAGTAGGCTTTGCGGTTGCAGCTTCCGGTGGCCCATCTTCCCACAATAATGGTATGGGCCCTTGGTAGCTACGTTGTTCTTGTTCACACCACTTTTGGGCTTCATGGCAGCCTTCTTCTTCTTCTTTTGAACTTTTTTCTTAGAAGAGGATGATTCTACCATTAAAACCGCATTGGAATCCTTCTTCATGGAGGACTTCGCAATTTTGAGAAGATTGATCAATTCAGGAATGGTGGACTCAATCTTGTTCATCTGATAGTTAATCACAAATTATGAGAAACTATTAGGTTAAGATTGTAGAATTAAGTCAACACTTAAGTCATGATCTATTGCTAACCCGAGAGATCTAAGCGTCTCTATCGAGCCTAGCATCTTTAGCCCATGAGTGGCCACAGAAGAACCCTCTGCCATTTTACAACGAAATAGTTGCTTCGAGATCTCATATCTCTCAATTCTAGCTTGGGCATCAAACAGCTCTCGTAGATGTAAAATGATCGATTGAGCATCCCTATGCTCGTGCTATTTTTGTAACTCAGGAATCATGGATGCCAACAGAATACATGATGCAGTATCACTATCGTCCTTGTTCCTCTTATGGATAGCATGCTCATCAGTACGAGCATCTTGGGTTGGTGGTGGTGGAATAGGAGAATCTAGCACGTAGAACAACTTTTTTGATTTGAGAATAATTCTCAAATTTCTATACCAGTCGAGATAGTTTGATTCGGTTAACTTGTTGGTTTCCAATATGCTACGTAAGTTCAAGTTCATTGACATGATGGAAGTGACCTAGATGTAAAGATAGGGAGCATTAGCTACTTGTATATATACATGATATGCAAATAATTAGGACTTAAATTAAACACATTTTTACTCTACTATTTTCCTCAAACAAATAGCCCCACTACTGATTCGGGAAAGCCTATTGGAAGCTTTCCTAGTGGACCGATATCCAAATTCCTCAAGAATAACATTGGGTTTACCCAACAAGCCACCCTTGAGTTCATTGGTAGGTATCCAATACCAATTACATCGTATGTAACTACCGGATCATTGGATGATTAACAACTTTTAATCTTAAAGCCTTTTAGGCTACCCCAACTTTTTCTCTAAATTTCTTTATGCTTGAGTTTTCCCAACTAGGATAAAGAATTTAGTTAAACCCGACCCATTAATCAGGAATTTAATTCCAAAGGATTTCAATTCTATAGCTTGAACATGCCCAATGTCAAGTAGGCTTGGGTTTGCCCAACAACATGGTCTCGAAAAAGGACCCTCGTTCTTACTATATTAACGGAAGGAATTAGGTTTAATATTAATTGAGGGATTTGTTCCTTTTAGTGATTTCATTGAATGACATGCATAATAATCAATAAATCACATAATTGATAATCATGGTAATAAAGCGATTACGTGGTATTGTTATGGACTTTTTCTAAATTTATTTCTTTGAGCCATAAAAGAAATTAATATAGTTAACCCTATGTGTTCATGCATGATTTACGTAGAAGGTCTTACCTCCTCGCCTTGTTTTGGTTGCCATCCAGAATAAAATAATTATATTCCTATCTAACCTATATAAACTAATTACATAATTTCCTAAAGAGAGAAAACCTCGAGTTACATTCGAGGGAAGTTAGATGAGAAGAGAATTACACAAGAATTCTAGAGAAGGCAGGATACACAGGCCCTATTTCATAAAACCAAAACTGTAAAATATATGAACAGATATAATTGGTTTTAGTCCATAACCATCTGCCATGCCATTGACTATGCTTCAACAAAATAAACATATACTTTTATTATTCCAAAATCACTATTTTTGGAAAAATAAAACAAATTCTAAAATCACCATTTTAGAGAATACATCAATTTTAGTTTTTCAAAATCATTATTTTGAAGAACAAAATTGATTGTCTCAAAACTAATTTTGAGAAAATGCTTTTGGGTCCTATCTTTCATCAAATGAGGTTTTTCCATTTCAAAATTCTGTTCTAGATTTTTTTTTTAAATAGGTGGAAATTGTAAATAGAGCAGAACAGGCACCGATTTGGAAGCCGGAGTCGATGTCGGCTCTGTTCTAGTTTCCAAAAATTTTTATCTTCCAAAAACAATTTTGGAAGCTGGAGCCGGAATCAGCGCTGGCTGTGTTATGCAACAATGGCGGCAATTTTCAAAAAATTCCAGAAACAATTTCTAGAGCTTTCTTCTTCTGCAAATTTTTAGTGAGAACAATTCTTAGCAGCATATTCTGTTTTAAAGTTTTAAACAACAACCAATTTGTTAGTTTAATCAAAATCAAAATGAAAAATTAAGATGAAACGGAGGGCAACATCCATGTTGCAAGAAAACATTTTTCCTGTAGAAATTTTCAGCACCAAAGAAAGCATCTTCTTGAAATATGCTGTGACTTTTACACAATCATATTATGCTACGGACCCAACACATAAAGATCGAAACAATTTCAACTCAAGTGAAAACGATTTTCACAGCAAACAAAGACAAACACGAAAATAGTTTTTCATGCCAAAACAATGTCCGTAGACCACACATAGCATGTCTCTGATACCACTATTGGGTATCTCGGGCTCGTATCTCATACGGTGCAGTGGAAAATAAATCGAGATACCCTCCCAGGACTCTTCTATATGTGGAAAGCAAGACATAAAGAGAGTAAAGGTAACAACTTTTACCTTTGGGTGATCGTGCGAAGAACAAAATTTTCTTCTTCAAGTTGAGGCGCGATCAAGCAATCCTCGTGATCAACCTCCACGTGAGTAGAACATTTACCCACTATAATCACAGTGTGTTATTATCTCTAATAGTAATCCACACAGAGGAATACTCAAGCACGTAGATTTCTATGCTAGCAGAAATTCTAAGTGGCGGCTAGGATTCCTCTTCAAGATAAAATTAAGAGAGAAGAAGAAGAAGAAGAGAAGGTTTTGGTGGCTGCTGTTTTTCTCACGTGAATCACCCTTAAGGTTTTTCGGTTATATCATCATAAAAACAAAAAAATCACTGAAAATCTGAAATTCTAAAACAATTAGAGTTCCCTAATTATAATTGGAAACATCAAGTTCTCACAATTACAACTTGTACCACAAATTATAACTAATTATAATTTGTCCACAACAACTTCTCTTATTCTCAATTAACCCCACAATGTTATCAAATAACATCTTGAGTATATAATTCTCTATTGTGTGTGACCTATTAGGTTTCCTAGTCAATTGGTAGAGAATATGAATTAATCCAAACATCTTTGAGATTAATAATCCATAATTAATTAGAATTAATCCATTAATTCTAATCAGGATTGGTTTATTAATTCATCAATTAATAAATCCATATCCCCAGATCATGAGCGGTATATAGCAACATATCATGACCACCCAAAAGTCCAGGAAGTCAAGTGGCTTGACATGAACCCTTCAATAACAAATTTCAGTGCAATTAACTCCTTTCACCATATAATATCTCATTCGGTTTGGAATACGGAATTAGTGCCAACTCCCTCCAGAATTAATTCTGGCCCGAATACAATAGTACTTGTACTAGGAACCCACTACTCTAGATGTGTATTGATTGGAACTATTTCCAATACGCAATCGCCTTGGCCAATGACTTTCTGAGTAGTAATTCCTATAAGTGGCCGTAAGATATTCACCCCTACTATTAGGAATGGTGAATCCTTTATTGACCCTCTCAGCTACTTTCGTTTACCTCACAATGTACCCAATATCCATCCCATAGGAGGCCCTCGATCGAGCTCTGGAGATTGGAATCAAAGTACAAAGCTCAACAAACAAAGTACCTTGGAGATCTCAAGTCTAAAGATACTTGCACATTTGCTATATTGAGATTATATCACTGACATTTAATAGTTATCCGTATGATTATGTCAAAGCTAGGTCATCCAATGAACTTGTTCCATTAACAAGCATCTATGTGTTAACTTTGAGTATCTCAATATTCACGATTATGAGAACCACCGCCTGATCAAATCAGGAAGTCTAACATATGCTAGTCTTAATGTATTAATGATGTCCTGTCTCATTAATACTATGACTAGGGACTATTTAAGTACTAACACCATCCAGTGTAGTAGATGTGAAACCCTAGTCAAAACCAACCTTAGAGTAAGGGGGTTGGGATGAATAACATATTTTACTGCATGATTAAATATATATTTATTTGATTTTATGTGCCTTGGATTCGAGTTCTAATGTCTTGGAGGCTTGTTGGAGAATATTGACTAAGAAGGACAAAATTGTAATTTTTGCCCGAGGTGAAAATAGGGAGATAGCTTGAGGATTGAATAGGAAATAAATTGCCAGTGAAAATAACAACAGGAGTTGTTGTGGTGTAGTGGTTAGAGCTTGAGAGATTAATTCTTGAGGTCTTGGGTTCAAATTCCATCATAGGAGCTTTAGCTTGGTTAAATTTTATTTTTGCTTGGGAAGTAATAATTTCGGCCTTAGTGGTGTTTGGAGTAGGGTAGAGATGTTGTCCTATGGGAGGCATGATAGGAGTCTTCAAATCCTACTCATTTGTTCTACTCGAATTTCCTAAGAGGAATTCATTTTTCCTTGATCTTTGATTTTTCCTTAGTTCTCAACTCATGAGGTTGAGCAAGTTGTTCTCGCAATTTTCTTTCCAGAAATTTCAGTAAAGTGTTTTGGCTTTGTAAGATAAAAATGTCTTAGTGAAGGACTTCTTATAGTCCGAATATGTGAAAGACTTGTGGGAGATTTCAAGAGGAAAATTCCTTTAGTGAGCTTGTTGAAAATTCCCTTTAGCTAATTCATCTTCCTTCTTGGAATGAACTGAAAATTCCCCAGCTTATTGTGCCATCAAGGTGTCAAGATTCTTAGCTAACATTCCTTCCCAAATGCTGCCAGAAAAATAGTCTTTTGGATCAGCTTGCAACCTGAATTCTTTAGCCATTTTCGGACTGCTCAAAGCTGGAGCAAAACTAGGAAAAAATTCTTGTACAAATCGCAGCTTTGAGAGTCCAAACCCAAGCTGTTTTCTTCCAGAGTTTGTTTAGCACCTTAGCCATGTTTTTCCTCCATGAAGAAGGATGGAAACTAGCCTTGAACACCCCTGAAATTCCCCCTCAAACTTGCTGCAAGATGGCTGGAAAATGGCAGCCGAAAAAGCTGTCCAGAAATTCCAGCCTAGCGAAATTCTGTGTAGGATTTTGTCCAGCTTTGTTTCCTAATCTTCCTCCAGCCGAAACACCATCATTGTTCTGCATAAACCTTCCTTAAACCTCCAGTAACTGAGCTCCATTTTTCCCCTTAAGCTTCTGCACAAAATTCAGACATGGCTGCTTGAAAATCTCTCCAACAAATCCTTGCAATTATGCTTGATTGATTACCAAATTTCCAGCCACCATAGTTTAGCAACATTCCATAATGTATCCCTCAAATAACCAGACTTCTTCTTCACCATTATGCTCCCTATTTTCGGCCACCATAAGCTTCTTTAAGCCAGCAGTTAATCCCATCGAAATTCTGCTCAAAGCAGTCAGCCATGGCAGACTTCCAAAGCTCTCCAACAATCAAGATATTATAGGATATTTAGTTTCCAAATTTACTTTCTAAAAATATTCTTCAAGGATTTTAACAACTAACCTTTCATTTTCTCTTCCAAATTAGAGAATCATCTTCCTAAACCCTAATAGAAATTCGGCCAGCCCTAGTTCTCACAGAATTTCGGCGGCTGCAAACTACAATCTCACAAATTCCTTCAACCTTCAAGAACACACACACTACACCAAGAACACCTACTCCTTCCTTTCACCTAATACCCTCCAAACCACTTCAAACCTTCTCTAAAATCTCCAGATTTGACCTACTCACTGCCGTGAGTCCATCAACGCCATTTTTGACATCAAACTCCACAAATCAACTCGCTACTTCGGATCAAAACTAGAAAATTATGTGAAGGTTCAAGAACACCTTCAAGGTAGGTTTGTTCTAACAACTTCATTTTCTCCAATCTTGATCTCTAGTGAGAATATATGTGAATAGATATGCTAATGGTCTCTCTCTCTCTCTCTCTCTCTCTCTCTCTCTCTCATGGTCGAAACTCCCTCTCTTGGCCGGATGGCTTCTTCCTCCATAACCATGCTCCCTCCACCTTCCTTGGACGATTTTAGGCATGTAGGAGTTGAGATCCATTCTAAACTCCTTCAAGGCATCCCTCAACCAAGTAAGTCCCTTCAATCTTTTTTTTTTTTTTTTTAATTCTAGATTCATGTCTCTAGGATGATGTTGATAGTTTGTGGATTGTGATAGGATTTAAGTATGCATTGTAGAGATTGAAGCATGAATATATGTATGATTGTGAAGGAGATGGGATTTATGCATGGAAGGATTATATTGTTTGATTGAATGATGATTTGGGGTTTGATGCATGTTTCCATGTCATAGGTAGTATTTGTGATGAAGTATGTTAGAGATTATATCACCATTGGTGATTAGGACTTATATTCATGTTGGATCATTGAAGCCATGGCCATATCTATGCTAGTAGAGGTTAGATCATGTCTTGATAAATTGAGATCTATGCTTATGTTCATGATTTGGATGAATTGATGAGTTGAATGGTTGTATATGTTCATGATTGTGAGTAACCTTGGAATTATGATCATGACCTAGTTGTCCCTAAGCAAATTTGTATTTTATGAATAAAATATTTAGTAATATAATTTTGATAGTGATTTCAAAATCCCCTAGGAAGGGTGGATTTGGAATATTATATTTATATAAAGGAAATTTAGTCAAATAAATAATAGTTTTAATAGAAAAATAAAATATATAGATATTTTATAAAATAATGAGATCAACTAAAGCCTTTTATGGAAATAATCATGATTAGTAAAATACTTATTTCTATAAATTTAATTATCATCTTTTAATCAAAACCTATTAAAACTTATTTATTATTTTTCAAGCAAGATTCATTAAAATTCATTTTCAACTAACTTTAGTTATCAATTATTTTCTAACAACTAAATTATTAATAAATCATTAACAAATAAACTCTAAATTTTTCTTAGCAAGTTTTGAACCTTGAACTTATTAGTACCTATTTCCCAAAACATTAATTATTTTAAATATCAAATTATCCTTAGCCTATAAACCTATTTATTTATTGAGTGGCCTTAAAGCTTGGGACGCTAGGATCATGATAGTAGTAAGTAGAGTTGTTTAAAAATTGAGGAAGTGGATTATGGCTTGAAATTGATTGTATTTTGTATTTGCCCATATGGGGTTAGGTCAGCTGTTGGAGACTTTTTATTTGTGAGCAAGAGTCAGGTAAGCTCCTACATAAAACCTGATTGATGTGAAATGTTTTTCTTATGGCAAGCCAAATGTAGAGTGTATGGACACTCATTTATGTAAAGGCAATTGAGGGTTGAACTCTCTCTTATTTCAAACATTTGAATTATTTAAAAATCAAAAGAGCAGATTTGCCAAACTCAAACTCTTTCTAAAGCTAATTTTTACAAGGACTTTGGAAACCCTCAAAATGCCATTTTCATGTGGAACAATGTTTTGTTCATTTTATCCCAAGTCGGAAACGTCGTTGAGTACTCAATAAGGGTGGACTGCTAGGGCTAGTCTTTGAAGGGTTAGGGTAAGTCTCTCAATAGGTGGCCACCTCTGAGGGGTGAGTCCTTCCCGGATGAGATGTCAGTCCAGTAGGTCGTGTCAGTCCGAGCTAGCAATTTGTTTTATTTCAGTCAAGTGACTATGTTTTGCCGGAATGGACACCCGGTTGTTGTTGGGTATAGAGAATGAGGAGTATCTTACCCGGTAGGCCGATCACCTACCTGTTGTCAATTTGCACAAAGTGTTGGCATTCTGACCGGTTATGGGGTCCAACGTGTGGTAACCCATAATTATTTATTTCGAGTGGTTGATTTTATTGATTATGTATGCTTGGAAAAGCCAAAACACCACTCTTGCTTTTGACTAATGTTTATTGCTTGCCAATATTTCTCTTATAAAGATTTCGTACTTTGCATCCGTGAACTGCTTTCACTAAACACCCAAAGCACACACGGACTTACTGAGATTTCTGTCTCATCACATTTTTACCATGATTTTAGGTCGATCATGCTATGGGGATGAGTAGCTAGTGTAATCTGCCTGGGAAGAGATTGTTATCGTTTATTTCTATGTATTGCTTTTGGGAGTCGAGAGTGGATAATTTTATTTATAGTTTTGTTTTGGGAATTCATGGATTTATTCTTGGAGTATTTTGGGATGTAATAATTTTATAAGTTAAAGTATTATTTTATTCCGTTATTTTATTTGTGTGACCTAGTTATAAAGACCTCTTGTCCTTTGGATGGGGTGACATCCCTGGCCCTGGCGGGCCTAGGTAGCGGGGTGTTATAGTAGGAATCCCATATCATGATCTCTATCATGATTTTCTTAACACAATATTGTACTAAGGACTTTATCGAATAGTTTTATTACTTAAAGTAAACAAAAAGAAACTGTAAGATAAATAATACCTTTTATTAAAATAAAACGTGTCATATACAATGTACAAGTGATTGCCTCTAGGGTACAACACTAACACATTCTACTCATTGGAAGTGATGTTGGGTCATTCTCATCTACAAAGGTTTGGCTGTCTAGTCAATTCAGTATGAAGGACTTAGGAGAAGCTAGCTACATTCTCGAGATTAGACTTCTTAGAAATAGGAAGTAGAGAATGTTAGGATTATCCCAAGCGGCATATATTGACAATATGCTTGCCAGGTATAATATGGACTCATGCAAGAAAGCTCTAATTTCTTGCAGACATGGGTATCATTTTTTCTTCAAGGGACTATCCTACGTCCAAAAAAGAAAAGGACAGGATGAGTATGATTCCCTACGCTTCGGCTGTGGGAAGTCTCATGTACGCCATGCTGTGTACTAGGCCACATATCTGCTTTTTCGTAGGCTTGGTTAGCAGATATCAGTCAAACCCTGGGGAGGTTCATTGGTAAGCTGTAAAGCATATTCTCAAGTACCTCAAGGGAACGAGAGATTATATGCTGGTGTACAGGGCTGATGACTTGATTCCTACTGGATACACAATCTCAGATTTCTAGGCGGATAAGGATAAGAGAAAATCCACTAGTGGATATATCTTCACCTTGTTTGGAGGAGTATCAAACAATCTTGCATTGCTGACTCTACCATGCAAGTTCAGTATGTGGCAGCTTCGGAAGTATCCAAGGAAGCTGTCTGGCTTCGGAAGTTCCTTTCAGAACTTGGAGTCGTGCCACACATGAACAGATCGATTGTGATGTATTGCGACAACACTGGAGTAGTATCACAATCAAAAGAACCCAGGAACCATAAGAAGGGGAAGCATATCGAGAGGAAGTACCACCTGATCCAGGATTTCATCCAGATATGGGAAGTCATGGTGGAACAAATTATCTCCGAGAACAGTCTAGCAGATCTATTCACCAAGCCTTTGGCTAAAAGAGTCTTCAAGAGACACATAGACGCCATAGGGGTGGGCACCTATGTACTTATTTAGTCTTAGAGTACAAGTGGGAGATTGTTGGAATGTATGCCCTCTTAGACTAGGGTTTTTATGTAAAAAATTGAATGTTTTAATAAAAGAATTTATTTTCAGAAATTATTTGTGAATTTACTTTTTGTTTGTGCACGATTATCGTTTGGAACAGACCCATTGTGTTTAAATAAGTGATCCATGTGAATGGTGGTCTTTCACAGTAAGGTATGGATCACGGGTTATTTAACACATAAACATTTGTTCTTAACCTATTGATGAGACTGGGAACCTCATCATGTTTAGGTTATTATGTTATGAATTCCAAATGGGGAATGGATTACCTTTAGCCAGTGGGTAGTCCACTCATTTCATGACATAAGCGTATTTCGAATACGTAGAACAGGACCTGTAGTAGTGGTTTCTCAAAGTACTATATGGTAGAAACCTAGACTACTACCGCTACAGCGTGGACTAGTACTCTACGACTTGAGTATGAGTTGGTGGTCTAGCGAAGCTGGAAGCATATACTTTGATTTGCTGTAGTTGAGGTTCTATCATAGGGCCAATATACTTGCATGTTGGGTAAGTGTAACTAGTTAGTTAAGACAGACTTATACAAGATAGTTTCTGCACTATATCGCCCCTTATGGTTGTCCGAATGGTCTAAATTATCCAGGGTCTTGGGAAACATGACTTGGATGTTTGCTTTAGGGTAGCCCCCTTGGAAAGCGGAAACAATCCAGGAAGTCGTGGATCATTGGACTAGAGGCCAAAGGAAGGTAGATGCCATTTAGAGAGGTGTTAGTACACTTCTTCCTTTCTAAATGTACGACAATGTATAGAGGGGTATTTTAGTCATTACACCTGTAGGTCGGAGACCTTGCTAATGCAACACTGTCCTTGGGGTCAATATTTCCTTATGGTGATATTAGAAAATATTTAAAATGTAAAATATAGCTATTTATATACCAAGGATATTTTGTTCATTTTAGTAGCCAAGGCGGTGTGTCTTTTGGTCCCCAATATGGACCGTGAGTCCTAAGTAAATACGGGCTAAGGAATTAAATTAAAATAAATGGAATTTATTTTATTTTAAGTAGCCTGATTTAATTATTGGGCTAGAATAAAATAAAGGTCCATGGAGAGAGAATTAATTAAATTAGTTTAGTGGGTTAATTAATTATTCAGGGCTTTGGCCCAGTGTGAATAATTAAAGATTAACCTGGGACTAAACTAATAAAGGCTTATTTATTGGACTAGTTTATTTGGGCTAAGAAATTAATTATTAATTAGGTCATTTATGTGGTTCTTATTAGAATAATTAATTAAGCCCAAAAGGTTAAAGTAAGAGTCCAATGGCCCAGTCCAGTTTAACCTAGGGTTTTATTTAGGTTTAACAGGAGGATTGGAAACAACGTAGATGTCAGAACATACACTCTCTGAGACGACTTCTTTTATGTAAACAAGCCAGACGTCTCTCTCTCTCTTTATCTGTCTAAAAAAAAGATTCCTTAGTCTGTAGTTGTTCACCCAATGGATTTAGGCAGGCCATATATTGGAAGATCGTGAGATTAGCATTCACCTATATGCAAAGAAGGAGTAGGAGGCTTGTAGGCATTGCACTAGAGGCTTCCACCAGCGTACCTACCCCGACGGCACACATTTTGGTCCAATCAATTATTAGAATGAGGAAAGGAAGTAACATTTATTAAAACCTCGGAACCTGTACAGAGCCTAACAGGCACCAGCTAGGACTGCTGGAGCCGCCGCCATCTCAAACTGCTAGAGCCGGCGCCGCGCCGGCTCTACCCTGGAGTTCCCCTATTCTTTGTTTTTCAAGTATTTTTATCTTTGCTTCTGCTACATGCCCTATGTTTTCCATTTTCTATGCCTTCAAAGAGAAATCCATGCATCCATGCACTTGAGGTTGTCAATTCTCAAAATCATAGAAAAAAAAAAAAGAGTGGAGTGTTTTCTTTGTTTCACTAACTTGACTAGAATTGGTTAAATGTCTTGACTCATATGATTTATGTTATCTATGTTTTTGCTTGAGGAGTACGATGATTTTCTAGTACTAGATATAAGCTTGTTTAACTTAACTTTGATGGCATTGGGATTGTTTGATTTAATACATGAGTTTACAAGGTTTTGAAAGGATTAAGGGAATGACAAGTTTGTGTTTGAGGATGGAAGAATATTATTCCTTTATTATGGATGAATTTGCTAAGGATAATTTGAAATTTTTTTTTGTCCTAAACCATATGCTTAGTGTTTTCATTCTTGTTTTGCTTGAGGACAAGCAAATGTTCAAGTGAAGAGGTATGTGATAGGGGCTAAAATCACCGTTATTTTTCTAGTTCTTTAAGGTTGTTTTGTGATATATTTGTTGTAATAACTAGGCATATTTTTTCCTATTTGACATTTTTCTTGTAAAAAGTGTATTTCACAAATTTATGTAGATTTGAGTAGAAATCAAGCTAAAAGTGAACAATTCCCGAATGCACCTGGTGCCAAGCCCAGCCAATGGACTAGGTGCTAGGTCCATTCTATTCCAGTAGCAGAACTCGAGCAGCTTTCAAGACAAAAACCATAATAGACCTACTGCCAGGTCTAACAAGTGTACCTGGAATCGAGTCCAGTCTGTCTGCAGACCAAAAACAGAGCAAAAACTCCAGAGGAATAGCAGAGCACACCTGGCACTAGGTGGGTCGAAGGTACTCGGTGCCAGGTATGCTCTCGAAGGTGAATATTCTATGCACAAATTTGGAAAATTCTCCAATAATTTTGGTATTTTTCGAATCATACTCGGCTAAGACTTCCTAAGCCACGAATATAGCATCCAAGAGGCCTATAAAACCATAAGAAAACATAAGAATTAAAAGAGATACATTGAAAGAGGTGGATTTAAAAGAAAAATTCTCAAATCAACTCATTAAAGGAGGAGTACACCTAAATCAAAGAGGATTGTTCAAGAAAGTCTTCAAGGGTGAAGAAAGAGGCTTATCTATGAGTGTTTTCCTTTATCTTTGTCTTCTTTTCCTTAAACAATGATGTATTCAATGTCTTTGTTATAATTTCACATTATTTTAGGATTCATGATTTTGTATTAATTTAGTTATTTGATCAATTATTTATCATCTTTAGTGTTTGATTACTTGTTCTCGTTGGTTATTGATGCGAGCCTTCTAATTGACTTGGGACAACCATGTTAGGAGTTTCATTGCATTGACTTTGTATTTGTCTAATCATGATGGACTTGAGCGACTAAGTAAAGATTATAGGACCAAGTGATCAAAGAATAGTTGATTTCACCTCAAGCAAATGATTATTAGCTAATTTCATGCTTATAAGGAATTGAGCTTAATGTATGTTTTGGTTATGTTAGCTTGATTGGCACATTTGTTAATTTAATCAAAATATAGGATTCCATGGATTGGAAAATGAAGTGAGATTTATTTAAGTAGATTAATGACTTGTGAAACGATTAATTTTACTTTAGATTCCTTCATGATTCCAAGACGATAATTAGTTGAGAGAATTGCTAGTTGGTTCATTATCACGTTCTCTAGGATAATTGTCTAAGTTGCATAAACCTATATCCTTAAGTTGTATATATTTTTTAGTTTTTCTTTTTATTATTTTCTTACTTTATTGGGTTGGTAAAACAATGAATGAAAATTGATTAGTGTGTACTTGTTCCTTTGAGGATCGACACTCATTAATTCCATATACTATGCTTGTGATGAGTATACTTGCTCGTATGTATATTTTAGGATTAATATTTTAATTAAAACTTGACTAATGACAAAATTTAAATTTGATGATTTTTATATGCCCAAAATTTACGCATCAAAGAGATGTTATACATCTTTCCCAGGATGAGATTTTATCTTTTGTAGCTTCATATATATATATATATATATATATATATATATATATATGTATATATATATATATGTGCATACATATATGTATGTACATACATATATGTATGTATGTATATAATTTCCTTTCAATTGCATTTCAGTTGTTTTTCCTTGGTGGCTCACGAAGTATTTTTTTTCTTTCTTTTCACTAACCTCCCCAACTTTTCTCAAAAATTATGTTTTGGGACTAACCAATATTAATTTCTAATTTTTTTTAAAATTAATATATATTATCTAAAATAGTGATTTTAGATATGTAAAAAAATTAGTTCTTTTATCTTTTCTAATTTTGAGAATAGGTTCTAATAATGATTAGAATTTGCTTGGAACCCATGATTTGGGATAAAAATATTTTTCAAAATTAGACTATGAACCCACAAGTTTTAAAAATATGATTTTGGCCAAGAATTTTTCCAAACTTCGATTTTGGGCCAAAAGCTTTCAAAATGCTGATTTTGAATATTTGTGCATTGGATGTTTTATACTTGTTGTTTTAAGCATGTTTCATTGGCATGGTGGATGGTTATGGACTTAGACCAATTATATCTATACATGCATTATTTAACGCTTTGGTTTTAATTAAATAGGGTATGCGTTCCTACCGTCTCTAAAATTCTTATCTAATTCTTTTCTTATCTAACTCTCCTCGAATGTAATTCCAGGTTTCTCTGTTTAGGAATTTTATATAATTAGATTACATAAGTAAGATAAAAGACATAATTATTTTATTTTGGAGATGGCGACCAAAACAAGATGAGAGGGTAAGACCTTCTACTTAAATCATGCATGAACACATAGGGTTGACCACATAGCTTGAGGAAATTAATTTAGAAAAGTCCATAACCATACCATGTAATTGTCTGTTACCATGTTTGTCAATTTATGGTACTGAATGATAAATTTTATGCATTCCAAATATGAGACAACTAAAAGGAACAAATCCCTCAAATAATATTAAACCTAATACCTTCCACTAATATAGTAAGAACGAGAGTCCTTTTTCGAGACCAAGTTGTAAGGCTAACCCAAGCCTACTTGATATTGGGCATATTCAAGCTCTAGAATTAAATCCTAGATTAATGGGTCAAATTTAACTAATTTTTTTAATCCCAATTGGGTTAACTCAAGGACAAAGAAAATTAGAGGTAATATTGGGTTTGCTAAAAAGCTTTTGAGATTAAAAGATGTTAATCACCCAATGATCGGGTAATTGCATTAGATGTAATTGGTATTGGAAACCTACCATTGAATTCAAGGGTAGCTTTTTAGACAAACCCAAGGTTATTCTTAAGGAATTTGGATACCGGTTCACTAGGAAGGCTTCCAATGGGCTTTCCAAAATCAATAGTGGGGGCTATTGGTATGAGTAAAATAGTGGAATAATAATGCGCTTAATTAAAGGCCTAATTATTTGCATTACATGTACATATACACATAGCTAATCTTCTCTATCTTTACATCTTGATCATCTGCATCATGTCAACCAATCTAAAACTTCGTAGCATCTTGGAAAGCAACAAACTTATTGAATCAAACTATCTCGACTGGTATCAAAATTTGAGAATTGTTCTCAAATTCAAAAAGTTGCTTTACGTGCTAGATGCTCATATTCCGCCACCTCTAGCCTAAGATGTTCATGCTGATGAGCATGTTGTTCTCAAAAAACACCAAGAAGACAGTGACACAACAACCAGTATTATGCTGGTGTCAATGTCTCCTGAGTTATAAAAATAACATGAATATATGGATGCCCAAGCGATTATTCTCCATCTTAGAGAGCTGTTTGATTAATAAGCAAGAACAGAGAGATATGAAATCTTTAAAGAGCTATTATGATTTAAGATGGTTGAAGGTGCTTCTATGGCCACTCATGGGCTGAAGATGCTAGGCTTGATAGAGAAGCTTGCATTTTTTAGGTTTAAAATGGACAATGAATTAAGTATTGAGTTAATTCTGCAATCTTTGCCCAAAAGTTTTCACAATTTGTGATCAACTATCAGATGAACAAGATTGAGTCCACTATTCCTGAGTTGATCAATCTTCTCAAAACTATGGAGTCCTCCATGAAGAAGGAATCTAATGTAGTCTTGATGGTAGAATCTTCTTCTTCTAAGAAGAAATTTCCTAAGAAGAAGAGGAAGGCTCCCTCTAAGCCCAAAAGTGGTTTGAAAAAGAAGGACATAGCCACCAAGGGCCCATATCATCATTGTTGCAAGATGGGCCATTGGTGGCGCAACTACAAGGCCTACATGGAGACCGTGAAGGAAAATAAGTAGAAGGAGAAGCTTGCGAGCACTTCTACTTCTACTCCTAGTATGTTTATGATTGAGATAAATTCTACCATTTGAAATGAGATATGGGTATTGGATACCGAATATGGATCTCATTTGTGCAACAACTTGCAAGGACTAAAGGGCAGTAGAAGGCTAGAGAAAAGCGATGTGCACCTGTTACTACAAATGGAGCAAAGGTTACTGCACTTGTTGTGGGGACATACTAGCTGAACCTGCCTTCAGAATTAGTTTTAGAACTACAAAACTATTATTTTGTACCAGTTTTAATGAAAAACATTATCTTAGTTGCTTGATTAGACTTGTATAGGTTTCATTTGATATTTAAAAATAAATGTTTTTCTTTTTCATTGAATGATATTCATTATGATTCTGCAACTTTGGTTAACGGTTTATATGTTCTAGACATTGATAATCCAATTCTTAATATAAATAGTAAGAAACCAAAGATTGATAACAAAAACACCTCTTACTTATGGCATTGCTATTTAGGCTATGTAAATAAGAATCGTGTTTATAAGGTACACAGGCTTGGTGACTTAGGGTCATTTGATTATCAATCATATGGTACTTGCGAGTCTTGTTTACTAGGTAAAATGGCTAAAACCCTTTTTTTTGGAAAGAAGAAAGGGCCAAAGAGTTATTAGAACTTATACATTCTAATGTATGTGGCCTAATGTCTATACAAGTAAGAGAAGTTTATAACTATTCCATAACCTTTATCGATGATTTTTCATGATATGGGTATTTTCATTTAATGAAATACAAATCTAAAGCTTTTGAAAAGTTCAAAGACTTTAAGAATAAAGTAAAGAAATAACTTGGTAAAAGTATTAAGACTCTAAGATCGGATCAAGGAAGTGAATACTTAAACCAAGAATTTCAGGGCTATCTTAGAGATAATGAGATGTTATCTCAATGGACTCCACCATATACACCTCAATATAATGGTATATCTAGGAAAAGGAATCAAACCCTTTTAGACATGGTATGGACCATGATAGCTTCTGCAGACTTGCCAAAATCGTTTTGGGGGTTCACACTAGAGACTTTTGTTTATATTCTAAATAGAGCTCCATAAAAAATGGCTAATACCACCCCATTTGAGATGTTCTTTGGCAAGAAAGCAAAATTATCTCAGCTGAGAGTATGGGGTTGCCTTGCCTTTGTCAACAAGGCCACAGTCAGACAAACTTGATAGTAAGTCTGACAAGTGTTTTCTTATAGGATATCCAAAAGAATATTTTGGGTATTACTTCTATTTCTTATGCTGAAAACAAAGTGTTTGTTTCGAAATATGTTGTCTTCTTAGAGAAGAAGCATATGCTAAAATAGGACATGGGAACAAAATTGAACATAGTGAAGTTCAAGAAGAACAAAAAAATAAGGATCAATCATCTGATCCCACATCTATTGAGAGAATAGATGAACATTTTACTACACAAGATCCTCGTAGGTTGAGTAGGATACGTGTGGCACTAGAGAAATATGGATTTCTCATAAGTGACCAAAATGACGTATTGCTCATAGATGAAAATGAGACTACTACTTATATGAAAGTTTTGAATAGATTAGAATCTGACAAATGGCTTCATGCCATGAAGTCAGAGATGGATTCCATGTACTTTAGTTGATCCACCTAAAGGAATCAAACGTATTGGATGCAAATGGGGTTTCAAGAAGAAAATTAACATATATAGTAACGTAGTTACCTATAAAGCACGACTAGTGGCTAAAGGTTATCGTCAACAATATGGTATTGACTATGATGAAACCTTCTTGCTAATAGCCATACTAAAATCCATCAGGATACTCCTAGCAATTGCCGCTAATCATGATTATGAGATCTAGCAAATAGATGTGAAAATAGTTTTCCTAAATGAAAATCTGACTTAGAAAATGTATATGACACAACCTAAAGGTTTCACACCTAACAATAGCACAACTGTGTGCAAGTTGCAAATGTCCATTTATAGACTTAAGCAAGCTACTAGGAGTTGGAACATCCGTTTTGATGAAAAAATCGAAGAGTTTGGTTTTGTTCGAAACATGGATGAGCCATGTGTGTACAAGAATGTTAGTGGGAGTGCAATCATTTTTTTATTGCTCTATGTTGATGACATATTGCTTATAGGAAATGATGTACCTGTCCTTCAACCAGTGAAAGTTTAGTTGTCTAAGAAATTATCCATGAAATACCTTTGAGAAACAACCTATATTCTAGGAATAAGGATCTATAGAAATAGATAAAAAAAAGTTGTGAGGTCTTTCATAGTCTACATACATTGACAAAGTGCTGAAGAAGTTTAGCATGAATCAATCTAAAAAGGAATTCTTACTCGTGTCACATTTGATAAGCCTTTCAAAATTGATATCTCCCAAGACACAAGTTAAAAGGGATCACATGAGTAAGATTCTATTTGCTTCAGCAGTTAGATCTATCATATATGTTATGATATGTACGAGGCCTAATGTATCCTCTGCTCTCAGGTTGACGAGCAGATACCAATCTAACCCTGGTGAGGGTCATTAGGTGGCTATAAAGAACATCCTTAAGAACTTGCGAAGGACTAAGAATGTATTCTTAGATTATGAAGAATGTGATTTGAAAGTAAACGGGTATACAGATGCCAGTTTTCAATCCGATAAGGATGATTTCAAATCACAATCTGACTATGTGTTTACATTGTGTGGAAGGGCAGTGCATTGGAAAAGTTCCAAATAAGATACTATTGCAAACTTAACGACTGAAGCTGAGTACATAGCCATTTCGGAAGTAGCTAAAGAAGTAGTTTGGATCAAGAAGTTCGTCGCAGAACTTAGAGTGGTCCCTAGCATTATGGATCCAATATCTTTGTATTGTAACAATAATGGAGCTATTGCACAAGCAAAGGAACCACGGTCTCACCAGTGATCTAAGCATGTACTTAGACATTTTCATTTAATTAGAGAGATTATTAAAAAAGGAGATGTAAAGATAGAGAGAGTTCCCATGAATGAGAAAATAGTTGACCCACTTACAACAGCATTATCCCAGAAGAAACATGATAGGCATGTTGAGTCATTCGATATTAGATAAATGAATGATTAGCTCTAATGCAAGTAGGAGTTTGTTAGTGTTGTGCCCAAGAGGCAATCACTTGTAAATTGTATATGACATATTTATTTTATAATACAAGACATTATTTATCATTCAGTTTATCTTCTTTACTTTTATGTAAAATAACTGTTAGATAAAGTCCATAGTAGAACACTATGTTAAGAAAATCATGATAGATATCATGATGTGAGATACCTACTACACTATATTGTATTAGTACTTAAATAATCCCTAATCATAGTATTAATGAGACAGGACATCATTAATGCATTAAGACTAGCACGTGTTAGACTTTTTGATTTGATTAGGTGGTAGTTCTCATATCCGTAAGTATTGTGATACTCAAAGTTAATACCTGGATGCTTGTTAACAGAACAAGTACATTGGATGACCTGACTACGAGATAATCACATAGATTGCTATGTAGTATCAGTGATAGAATCTTGCTATAGCAAACGTGCAAGTATCCTTAGACTTGAGATCTCCAAGGTACTTTGTTTGCTGAGCATTGTACTTTGATTCCAATCTCTAGAGCCAGATTGAGGGCTGTCTATAGGAATTACTACTCGTGAAATTCTTGGCCAAGTCGATTGTGTTTGAAAACAGTTCCAATTGATACACATGTAGGGTAGTAGATTCCTTGTACAAGTACTATTATATTTAAGCTAGAATTATTTTATATTTTGGAAAGAGTTGGCACTAATTTTGTATTCCAAATTGAATGAGATATTGTTTGGTGAAAGGAATTTATTGCACTATTGTTTGTTATTGAAGGGTTCATGTTAAGCTACTTGACTTCTTGGACTCTTGGATGGTAAAGATGTGTTTCTAGATATCGCTCATGATCTACTGAATATGGGATTATTAATTGCAAAATTAATAAACTAATCCTAATTAGTATTCAGAAGTTAATTCTAAATTATTAAGGATTATTAACCCCAAAGATGTTTGGATTAATTCATATTTTGCTACTAATAGACCAGAAAACCTAATGGGTCACACACAATGCAGGTTTGAGTACTCAATATATTATTTGATAATATTTGTGGGTGTAATTATGAAAAGAAAATGATTTATAGGTGATTTAGAAGTTTGTTATAATTAATGGAGCCTAGTTGCGATTATATAAACTTCAAGGACTTAGTTGTAGTTAGTTGATCTTGGAGGACCAAATTGCAATTACCATAAATTTTAAAAATTATAAACTGTGGAAATCGTTTCCTTTGAGAGATATACGACACGCAGAAACTATTTTCTCTTTAAATCTCGTCTTATCCAACTCTAAAAACCTAGCCACCTCTTGTGTTACTAGCATAGAATTGAGTGGGTTTTTGTGAGTAATTAAGCCTTTGTGTAGATACTGTTAGAGGTAGTCCTCGCTTGGACTTCAATGGCCACTGTGAGTAACCGATCATAGAATAGTTGCGATCGTGATCCAAGTAATTCAAGAACCGAAGAAGATTTTTGAGTTAAGGCTTCAATAGGTAAATCCCGTAACTTACTTTCTTACCCATTTTAATCGACAAACATGTGATCTTTGGGAGGGATTTTGATTTTATTTTCCGCTTCATACATGCTATTACATGGCCGAATCCCTAGAGAATACTGGTTAGAGCTAGGTTTTTAATTCTCGATAACTTGAGTTCAAATCCCAACTCTTTCAAGCCTTTTCTTTCTTTCCCCTAATTTATTTATTTTTCCCTTATTTTTCCTACTATTGGTCGAAAATCCTATGGTTGGCTGCCACCTTGGTTTCCCACTTCCTAAAATATAGAAATGTGATTATTTAGGGTTTTGATAAAAAGAATTAAAGCAAATTAAATTCCTATTATTTCCTAGGTTAAAATTTTTATCTTAATCTCTTAGGAATTTTAAATATTTCAAAATCTAAAATTTTCAAAGTTATTATCAATAGAATTTATTAAGGAAAAAAATATATAAATATTTATCTTGGATGCTACATTTTAGCCACCATTTTTAATAGGAGAAAAGTCTCCCCAAATTAATTTCCTTTAAAGAATTTTAGTTTGAAATAAAGAGAAAATGTTGAATTTTAAATTTAAGCAAATATCTCTTGGGAATATGCTATTTTTGAAAATAAAGAATTGGGGAGAAAGAAATTTCAGCTTTATCTTCTAAAAATAAGATTTTATCTCCAAATATAATTATCCCTTAATTACTTATTTTTGTCTAGAATAAATTAAAGTATTAATTAAATTATTTCTTGGACTAACATCCTGTTTTCCCTACTTAAAATATCTGCAAAAAAAGGAATACCCTAGCCACAACTTCATAGGTGATTTAGTTTCACTTAAATTCTCTAAAATATAGGATAAACTAATCCCAAGTAGTTTTGACCAATCAAGTTTTATTTTAACAAAACAACACTAGAAATTCTTCCCTTCTCTTCTATATATTTCAGCCAGCTTATACACACACATATGCACGAAAAATTCCAGCCTAATTGCTCTCAAACTCTCTCTTGTTTTAGCTACAAACAACACACCAAAAGACCTCATTTTTCTTCTTCTATTTTCGCCCAAGGCTGAACCAATAATCAGCTTATATTCTTCTCTTTTTCCTCTCATTATTTCGGCCACTTTAGCACCTAAAATCCAGCCACAAAATTCTTCTACTGATTGCTTAAATCCGGCCAAACCAAGAGGAGCAAAAGCTGTCATTTTTCTTGTTGTTTGATCATGAGTCATTGCAACTCGTCTAAATATCAAAACATCTAAACCTAGCCTATTCTCTTCATCAAATCAGCTACCTATCAAACCCTAACCTTCTCTTCTACACAAAAAAATAGCCTCCTTTTGTTTCCAAGATTTCAGCCATCACAACTCCAAACTTCACCAAAATTGAAAACTAACTTTAAGATAAGCAACACTTCAACCTTCATCAATTTTTTATTCAATTCTTCTTAGTTTTTCCTCTTGAAACTCGATCAAATGGGACTGATTTACTCGTATTTCCTGTGACTTTTGAACCAAGAGATAAAGGGACACCAATCTCCTTTTCTTCTCAAGTGAACTCAACCCATCACCAAGGAGTCACATTTGCTTTCTATTTTGTCTCATCAAGAGGTATTTTTGGAATCAATCTCTACTGATTTAAATAACGTTGATTTTATAGTATTAATTTTATGCACGAAGTTTAGCATGAAAAGCATGAATAGATGAGATTGATGAGTTTGATGGTGCAATATTTGATCTAGGCGTATATAGAGTAAAATGTGGTTATATATTACTATGATGACATAGATCTATTGCATATTGGTTAAACATGAGATCTTTTGATGCAAATAGGGTTGTTATATGCGATTAATGGTGGTTGCATAGTGGAGTTATCATATGAATGATTTGATTTGATTATATGCACACTTAATGATAAGTAGCATGCTAAGGGAAAGTAATAGATGTGGTTTAAAGAATTAATCTGTCTGGATGCCATGTATGATTTAGATTATTAATGAGATCATGGGGAATCATGATGCATGACATGATAGTGGATTAATATTTGGATTCTAATTATAGAATCATTAATTCTAGATACGGAAGAAATTTGAAGTGCAGGCAAGCATTGGCTTTGGTTTAATTATTTGGATTATTCAAGTAAGTCCCCGCATAATTGTTTTACTAAATCGTACATTCTTTTGTTCAACGATGTGGAAATGATGCCGATATGATAATTGAAATGATGATTGAAATAATGATTCAATGTTATTGTTAAATTGTGATACTTGGATTGAGAACGTGGCTATTTTGATTTCTAAATGATTTTGCCAAATCACCACTTTTAACTGAAAATGGTTTTCCTTATTTTATGAATAAAACATTTTGGGAAGGTTGTTGCAAAAATCACGATTTGCAAAGCCAAGGTAATCAAAGTTTGTGAAAAAAAAGAAATGATTTTGCACCTAATGATGAGCGTTTACTACTCTGTGGGGGTAGGCTGGTGTACTAGTCTTGGGGAGTTAGAGTGAGTCTTCTGGGAGGAGGTTACTTCTAGAAGATGAGCGTTGCTTAAAGAGACAACAGTACTGTTAAGCCAGGCCAGTCCAAGCTAGCATGTTGGTCTATATGGACTCTATTTTCGGGTTGGACAACTAGTATGTTGGGTGTAGAGATGGAGGAGTATTTCACTCTAGTGGGCAGATAACTAATTGCCCAGTGTTGAACAGTTGCATAGGGAGGTATCATGATGGTAACTATGATATTGAATTGATATTATTATTAGATCATTTCTATCTCTTCTTGAATCTAATGTATTGATGAGTGGATGGCTTATTGGGAATTGTTTTGGATATGATGTATATTGTTCCACTCAATAATTGTTTATTGATGAAAGTTGACTTGCAAACATATTTTAGGGTTTTGAAAACCCCGCATACACTAAATATTCAATGTGATATTTGGATACACTGGACTTAATGAGATGCCAATCTCACACTATTTTTATATCATGTTTTCAGGGAAGTACTTTTATTGAGAAGGTTGGATAAATAAGATAGAAGTTTATTTTATTTTAATTTTTGACTTTGTATTTCTTTTGAGAGACTATTTTGATTCTAGTTGTAGTAAAATTATTGCTTTATTTTATTTAGTTATTTTCCTTTGTACCTCACTATAAGCACCCCTAGTCCACTAGATAGAGCAATATCCCGTCCCTTTTTTGGTACGTAAGTAGCGGGGTGTTACAAATAGTATCAGAGCCTAGGATTAGGCAAATGATTTTAATGAATAGTACATAAATACTAGGAATTGAGATTTAATTTTGACTCTTTTATGTTATATTTATAGGATGTCTCGAAGATCCGTAGTTGTGACTAGAGACTGGACTTTTATGTGTGCTCCCGGGAGTGGTAGAGCATCTAGCTCTATTCTTATAGCAAATTCATCTTCATTTGATTCAGAGACAGAACCTAAGGGTGGATAGTTTTTGAGTGAAGATGAGGTAGATCATGAACCACCTATGATCGAAGGCTTTAGTGTAGATGAAGAACATAAGAACCTAATACCAGAGATGCCTGAGCTTGAGAAGAAAGAGGATATGCGTGAGTATGAAGAAGATGATGAGGGAGAGATAGGAGAGATTGGTGATGAGAGTAAGGATGAAATGGAGGGACCTAGGGTTGAGGGTGAGATAGTAGAGCTTGGGGGTTAGGGTGGTGAGGAAGTGATTGAGGTTGATGATAAGGAAGAGGATATAGTTGACACTCCCGTGACCCCGTATATAAAAGAGGGAATCCTGACGCTTCTGGGAAGTGAATCATATGAGTTGGAATCTAAGAGGCCTGCACCCAAGAGTGCACTTATGTTAGTGATGGAAAAGCTTTAGGATGTAAAGTTGAGAGCCAAGTTGAGGGATAAGGATACTGATGTATTCATGTTAGGTTAGCCAAGGAAGAAGCACAAATCTTTTAGTTTTTCAGAATACTGGGTGATAGATCATCCCAACAACAATGTAGGTTGGCTAGTGGAGCCTTCTTTTGAGAATTTTGAGGATTCCAATGGCTTTAGTGATGCTCAGAGTTCATAGGACCTTTATTTCTTATTCTTTTATTCTTATGAAGAGGATGTTTGATTATTTATTTGATTTACGAATGATTATTTGTTTCTAGATTTCAGGTAGCTAGAATAAAAGGAATACCTTGTAGGATACTCCCATATTTTGTACCAAGTTGATTTGATTAATAAAAGTCTTATTCCATTGATTCATTTATTCTATTTGGAGTATATTATTTGAAAATTTTACTTTTCCATAAAGTGCACGCAATTTTAAATTTATAATCTATTCAATTTCATGTCATGGACTTTTCCCTGATAAACCTTATAATAGGTATAAATAGATGGAACCAGGACGTAGAACTATAGTGTGAGGTAGGACTATTCGGGAGAGTGGGTCATCAACTTCCGAGTTTGAGCAGACGCAATAGTCCGTACCTGAAGTGGAGGAAGACTATGAGCTAGAGCGAGAGTTGACGTCTTGGTGATCTAAAGAGGTGACCTCCTACGTTTTATTGAATAGTAAGAATGAGGCACTGGAATGGTTCCTAAAGTTCTAACCTCTTACGTTTTATTGAGAGGTGGAATAAGATGAAAAAAGTTGAACAGTGAATTGAGCAGATAGAGGACATCTTTGTGACTTTGCAGTACATTGAGAAAAAGAGGGTGAAGTTTGCAGCAATTAGGTTGAGAGGACCTTCCCTAGCATGGTGGCAGTGAGTCCAGGAGGATTGGGAGGAAAGGATTATGATTGGAGATAGGAAAACTTTATCGAAGCCTTTTGAGCAGAGTATATCCCATGATGGATAGCTGAGAAGAGGGAGGATGAATTCCAAACTCTGAAATAAGGAAGCATGACTATGGCCCAGTATGCAACTCGGTTTACTCAACTAAGTATTTGTAGTGCTTAGTGGATACTAATAGAAGCGGACTCGGTAGTTCGTGAAGGGTCTAAGGCAAGGCCGAAAGAAGGTATTGGCACCATCTCCACCAGCGACCTATATGGCCGCAATAGATGTAATTACTTAACCCAAGAATGAAGTTAGGAACCGGTTGATGAACCGTCCATTTCCACCGAATCTTCTATCAATGAGACCTCCGATCAATAAACGACTCGCGGGTCTAGTATAGTGGGAAAATAAGGGGAAGCAGCCAAGGACAATTCCATCAGGCCCTTTGTTGAATGCTCCTATGTGCCAGAACTGTAGGAGGCGTGGTCTTGTGGAAAGGGATTGCTACTCAATAAGACCATCAAGAAGATATTTCAATTGTGGCGACCTAATTCACCTGGGGAACAACTGTCCCAAACCTCTATGAATGGGGCAAAGGGCTTTGACTCAACCAGTTGGTGCAAAAAAAAGAGTTCCTATTAGAAGGATTGGACGAGGAGGTTAACAGCCTCAAGTGAAGGCTAAGGTCTTCGCCTTGAACCGAGAAAAGATTAGAGTTGATGTAGTAATGGTAGAAAGTATGCTTTCTATATAAAGTCAATCTATTTTGTTTTGATAGACTTCGGATCGACTCATTCGTATGCAGATGATAAGTGTGCATGCCATTTAAGTTGGGACTGGATAGAATTACCTTATACCATGCTAGTAAATACTCTCTTGAAGGGGCAGAGACATATGAGTAGGGTAGTAGAAAGGTGTGATATTATGGTTGGGAATGAGATTTTGAAACTGGATCTTATAATCCAACTAATTAATGATTATGATCTAATTCTGGGCATAGATTGGTTAGCAAAGTATACAGCAAAAGTAGATTGCAAAATAAGGACGGTGCAGTTGTTGGGTATCTCATGCATATCATATATGGTGCAGCGGAAAATTAAAACGAAATACCTTCCCAGGATCCGCATATGTGTGGAAAACAAGACGTATATAGAGAGCAAAGATAACGGCTTTTACCTTTCTTCGTTCGTGTGGAAAACAAATTCTTTCCTTCTTCAAGTTTGATTATTGCGGCGTGATCTAGCAATCCTCTTGTTTTAACACAACGAGAGTTGACCGTCCAACCACTATAATCACAGTGTGTGATTATCTCTAACAGAAATCCACACAAAAGATCACACTCAAGCACCAAGATTTTCTGCGCTAGCAGAAAACAAAAATAGTGGCTGGGGTTCTTCATCTTGTTTAGCAAAATAAGAGAAAGAAGAAGAAGAAGAAGGGTCTTTTTGTGTTCATGGAGAACAACATGAGAGAGTGAGAGAAGAGAAGATAATTGTGGCTCTTGTGTGCCCCTTGGTTTTATATTTTTTTAGAGTCATTTCATGTGACCCTTGAAGCACCTGAAAATCTCAACGAAAAAACACATATGAGAATTCTAAATAATTAGAATTCTCTAATTTGCAATTGGAACCCCTCAAGTTCACAGAATTACAAATTGGCATATAAATTATAACTAATTATAATTTGGCCACATCAACTTCTCTTTCTCGTAATAAACCCCACTATGTTATCAAATAACATCTTGAGTATATATTCATCTATTGTGTGTGACCTATTAGGTTTCCCGGTCAATTGGTAGCGAATACGAATTAATCCATATGTCATTGAGATTAATAACCCTTAATTAATTAGAATTAATCATATTGATTCTAATCAGGATTGGTTTAATAATTCATCAATTAATAAACCCATATTCTCATATCATTAGCGATATCTAGCAACACATCATGACCACCTAAGAGTCCAAGAAGTCAAGTGGCTTGACATGAATCCTTCAATAACAAACTACAGTGCAATTAACTCCGTTCACCATATAGTATCCAATTTGATTTGGAGTATGGAATTAGTGCCAACTCCCTCCAAAATATAGATTAATTCTGGCCCGAATATAATTATACTTGGACTAGGAACCCACTACTCTAGATGTGTATCAATTGGAATTACTTCCAATACATATATGCCTTGGCCAAGGACTTCTCAAGTAGTAATTCTGATAAGTGGTCGTGAGATATTTGCCCATACTATTAGGAGTGGTGAATCATTTATTAACCCTCTCAACTACTTTTGTTTACTTTACAATGTACCCAATTTCCATCCCATAGGTGGCCCCCGATCGAGCTCCAGAGATTGGAGTCAAAGCACAATGCTAAGCAAACAAAGTACTTTGGAAATCTCATATCTAAGAATACTTGCACGTTTGTTATATTAAGATTATATCACTGGCACTAAATAGTTATCCATGTGATTATCTTATTGCTAGGTCATTTAATGAACTTGTTCCACTAACAAGAATCCACGTGTTAACTTTGAGTATCTCAATACTCATGGATATGAGAACCACCGCCTGATCAAATTAGGAAGTCTAACACATGCTAGTCTTAACGCATTAATAATGTCCAATCTCATTAATACTACGACTAGGGACAATTTATGTACTAACATTATACAGTGTAATAGGAATCTCATATCGTGATCTCTATCATGATTTCCTTAATACAGTGTTGTACTAGGGACTTTATAGAATAGTTATATTACTTAAAACTAAACAAAAGAAACTGTAAGATAAATAATGCCTTTTATTAAAATAAAATATGTCATATACAATATACAAGTGATTGCCTCTATGGCACAACACAAACAAACTCCCACTTGCACTAGAGTCAATCATTCATTTATCTAATACCAAATGACTCAATATGACAATCATGTTTCTTTTGGGATAGTACTTTTATAAGCGGGTTAGCTATGTTCTCATCCATGGGAACTCTCTCTATCTTTACATCATTTTTATCTATGATCTCCCATATCAGATAATAGCGTCACAGTACGAGTTTGGATCGTTGATGAGACCGTGGCTCTTTTGCTTGTGCAATGGCTCCGCTGTTGTCACAATACAAATTTATTAGAATAACAATGCTGGGAACCACACCCAGTTCCGTCATGAACTTCTTGATCCAAGCAGCCTTCTTAGCTGCTTCAAAAGCAACTATGTACTCAATTTCTGTCCTAGAGTTAGCAATAGTCTCTTGTTTGGAACTCTTCTAGCTTATTGCCCGTCCGCACAGCGTAAACACGTAGTCAGATTGTTATTTGAAATCATCTTTGTCAGATTGAAAACTAGCATCAGTATACCCGTTTATTTTCAAATCACCTTCTCCATATACTAAGAACACATACTTAGTCCTTCGCAAGTACTTAAGGATGTTTTTTACTGCTATCCAATGACTCTCACCAGGGTCAGATTGGTATCTACTAGTCAAACTGAGAGCATAAGATACATCGGTCCTAGTACATCTCATAGCGTATATGATAGATCCAATTGCCGAAGCATATGGAATCTTACTCATGTGATCCCTTTTAAGTTGTGTCTTGGAAGACATCGACTTTGAAAGGCTTACACCATGTGACATGGGTAAGAATCCCTTTTTGGATTGATCTATACTAAACCTCTTTACCACTTTATCTATGTATGTAGACTATGAAAGACCTAGCAACCTTTTAGATCTATCTCTATAGATCCTTATTTTAAGAATATCGGTTGCTTCTCTAAGGTCTTTCATGGAGAATTCTTTGGACAACTAAATTTTAACTATTTGCAAGACAGGTATATCGTTTCCTACTAGCAATATGTCATCTACATAAAGCAATAAGAAAACGATTGCACTATCACTAACCTTCTTGTATACACAAGGCTCATCCATGTTTTGAATGAAACCAAACTGTTTGATTATTTCATCAAAATGGATGTTCTAACTCCTAGAAGCTTGCTTAAGTCCGTAAATGGACCTTTACAGCTTACACATCTTTGTGCTATCATTAGACGTGAAACCTCAGGTTATGTCATATATACTTTCTCAGTTAGATTTCCATTTAGGAAAGCTGTTTTCACATCCATTTTCCAAATCTCATAATCATAATGAGCGGCAATGGCTAGGAGTATCCTGATGGATTTTTAATATGGCTACTGGCGAGAAAGTTTCGTCATAGTCAATACTATGTTGTTGACAATAACCATTCACCGCTAGTCGTGATTTATAGGTAACTACGTTACCATCTATGTCCATTTTCTTCTTAAAACCCACTTGCACCCAATAGGTTTTATTCCTTTGGGTGGATCAACCAAAGTTCATACTTAGTTGTCGTAAATGGAATCCATCTCTGACTTTATAACCTTAAGCCATTTGCCATATTCTAAACTATTCAGAACATCCTTGTAAGTAGTAGGCTCATCTTCATCTATGAGCAATGCATCGTTGTCATCACTAACAAGAAATCCATATCTCTCAGGTGCCATACGTATCCTACTGGATCTACGAGGTTCTTGTGTAGTAGAAGGTTCCTTTATTCTCTCTATAGGTAAGGGATCAGACAGTTGTTCCTTATTTATGTGATCTTCTTAAACTTCACTAAGTTCAAGTTTACTCCCACTGTCCCCTTTGAGCATGTGCTCATTCTCTAAGAAGACGACATGCTTCGAAACAAATACTTTGTTTTCAGAGGGTAGTTAAAAGTAATATCCGAAAGATTTTTTCGAATATCCCACAAATAAATACTTGTCAAACTTACTATCCAGTTTGTCTGACTAAGGTCTTTTGATAAAGACAGGACAACCCCATACTCATAAGTGAGACAACTTTGGTTTCTTACCAAAGAACATCTCAAATGGGGTAGAATCAACCGATTTTGTTGAAACTCTGTTTAATACATAAATAGAAGTCTCTAGTGCATACCCCCAAAACGATTTTGGTAGGTCTACAGAGGCCATCATGGTTCGTACTATGTCTAAAAGGGTTCTATTCCTTTTCTTAAGCACACTATTATGTTGAGGTGTATGTGGTGGAGTCTATTGAGATAACATCCAATTATCTCTAAGATAACTCAGAAACTCTTGGCTCAAGTATTCTCATTCTTGATTAGATCTTAGAATCTTAATACTTTTGCCAAGTTGTTTCTCTATTTCATTCTTGAAGTCTTTGAACATATTAAAGGCCCCAGATTTGTATTTCATTAAATACAAATACCCGTATCACGAGAAATCATCGATAAAGGTTATGAAATAGTTATAACCTCCTCTTGCTTGTATTGACATTGGGCCACATACATCAGAATGTATGAGTTCCAATAACTCCTTGGCCAGTTCTCCATTTCCTGGAAAAGGAGTTTTAGCCATTTTACCTAGTAAACAAGATTCGCATATGCCATATGATTCATAATCAAATGACCCTAAGTCACCGGGCTTGTGTAATTTAGAAACACGATTTTCGTTTACATGGCCTAAACGACAATGCCATAAGTTAGAGGTGTCAGAGTTATCTATTCTAGGTTTCTTATTGTTTATATTGAGAATTGGATTATTCAAGTCTAGAACATATAAACCATTAACCAGAGTTGTTGAACCATAATGAGTATCATTAATGAAAAAGAACAACATTTATTCTTAAATATCAAATGAAATCCATTGAAGTCTAAGAACACTATTGAGATAATGTTTTTCATTAAAACTAGTACATAGTAGTAATTTTATAATTCTAGAATTAATCCCGAAGGCAAGTTCAACTCATATGTCCCCACAGCAAGTGCAGCAACCTTTGCCCCATTTGCAATACGTAGGTCCACATCGCCTTTCTCTAGCCTTCTACTACTCTTTAGTCCCTACAAGTTATTGCATAAATGAGATCCATATCCCGTACCTAATACCTATTTCTTATTTCTAAAGGCAGTATTTAGCTCAATCATAAACATACCCAGAGTAGAAGTAGAAGTGCTTGTAAGCTTCTCTTTCTGCTTCTTGTCCTTAACGGTCTCCAAGTAAGCCTTACAGTTGCACCTCTAATGGCTTATCTTGCCACAATGATGGCATGGGCCCTTGGTAGCTACATCTTTCTTCTTCACACCACCTTTGGGCTTCATGAGAGCCTTCTTCTTCTTCTTTTGGACTTTCTTCTTAGAAGAAGATTCTCAAAACTGCGGAGTTCTCCATGAAAAAGGATTCTAATGCAGTTTCAATGGTAGAATCTTCTTCTTAGAAAAAGAATATTCTACCATTGAAACTGTATTAGAATCCTTTTTCATGGAGAACTCCGCAATTTTGAGAAGATTGATCAACTCAGGAATGGTGGACTCAATCTTGTTCATCTGATGGTTAATCAAAAATTGTGAGAAACTACTAGGTAAAGACTGTAGAATTAAGTCAACACTTAAGTCATGATCCGTCGTGTACCCGAGAAATCCAAGCTTCTCTACTAAGCCCAGCATCTTCAGCCCATAAGTGGCTACAGAAGAACCCTCTACCATTTTGCAATGGAATAGTTACTTCGAGATCTCATATCTCTCAGTTCTGACTTGGGCATCAAACAACTCTCGAAGATGTAGTATGTAATACCCCGCCCAAAACCACCTTTGACTATAGGGAAAAAAGTCATGCATTGCATAGCATTTCACATTTCATGTGCTACCTTAAAATTATTCTTGCATGGGTGCATGTGATTTTCAAGGTTGCTCTTGCATTTGAATTAATAGGTGAGAAATAATTGTGTTGTTTAAGAGTTGGTTAAGTGAAGTTTAGTTGAGGAGATGGAAGGATGAGAATTAGGGCAGAAAGAATTTCTTAGAGAAATATTAGTATTGGAGTTGATTTGGAATAGCAGGGAGGTTGGTGATTTCCCTTGGTGACCCGAGTTCGAATTTTACTTCTTACGAATCTTAGCTTTTTTTTTTGTTTTTTTTTTTGAAAATTCTTCTCCCTAGACTTCTTCATGTCTTGGCCGAAAAAGACCTAGCCATCCTAGAGAAATTTCAGCACCATTGCTCTAAGGAAATAAGTCTCTATAGTTATTTCCTAAATTCGAGAATTTTTTATGTGAATAAAGATCACCTTTATTTTCAGCTTTTGTTCTCTTGGATTTTCAAAAAAACACTAGCTGAAAAATTAAAATTCCAGCTTGATTTTAACTTATTAGATTTTGTAAGGGATAGTTGGAATTAAAGAATTATTCTCCTAGTTGGAAACCTTGTTGATTTTGAACCTAGAACCTTAGCTAAAAATCTGGAAAATTTTGCAGCTAGTGCCGCCACTTTTTGAGGGAATTTTAGCGCAACTCAAACTCTTTCAATACTAGGAAATCATATCCAAAATCCTTTAGCAAATCAAATTTTATTTCAATCCTACTTCAACTAGGTTTTGTTTTCCTTTCCTAGCAGAATTTCCGCAACCTTGTTCCAGCACAAGCTGTCCGAAATTCTAGCACTTCTAAGTGCAGTCCAACATTTCAAACCCTAGCTCAAAACACCTAGAACACTCCTCATCAATTCAGATTACCTTATCCACACAAAAAATAAGATTTTACTCACTAAAATTCCAGAATTTCGGCCAGCTTATGAACCAGAAATTCGTCCAGCTTTGTACAGGAAATTTCGGCCAGCTTTGCACCCTCTAACACACGAAACTCTACACTCCAAAGCACACCAAAACTCTTTGTTGATTAAGCAAATTTCCAGCACCTAAACCCCTCACTTTTCCTCTCTGGTTTGCGGCAGAACCAAAACCGAAACAGCCTAGAATTTCTTCCCTTTTTGTTCAGTAATTTCGCACAGTACATAAGGCATTCTAGCACAGAATTTTAGCTCCCAAAACCTACTCAAACTCTTCCTTATTTTGACCAAAAACTCTGAACACATTCAGCCCTTTTCTTGGGCAATATTTCGGCCAGTATAAGGGAGTAAATTACAAAATATTTCCTCCTATTAAACCCTCCCAATGTCGGTAGCCACAAGATGCACAGCAAGCTGCAATTTTCGGCTTGCTGTCCAAGAAACCTAAAGCCATTAGGAGTCTTTAGAAACACCACTATCTAACCCTAAACTAATCTTCTCTAACCCTAAAACACAGTAGCCGACTACCCTCTCCATTCTGCACGAAAAATTCTAGCAAGAACCTCTCTACAATTTTTGAAAATCCCAAGAACAACTCTTAGCAAGAAACCGATCACCCTCTAAGGTAAGTAAAAACCATCTCAACCTCTTGATTCCTTTCTTCCATCAATTCTTCTCCTTTTCTTCCCTTGAATCACACCACCTAAAGGCTGATTTCATCCCTTTAACTTACTTTCGGTCAAAAGGAAGGAAAGAAGGCAGCTTTTCTCTTCTAATCAAACGAACTCGGGACGATCACCATAGGAGCGTCGAGATCTTGCTAACCCGGTTGTTGCAAGGTAAGAGGATACTTACCCTGGATGTCGAAATCAAAGTTTAATATAGTTGATGAGGTCCAATAGCATGAAGAATGGGTAGTTTGAGTCGAGTAATTAACTAAGCCTATTCGATGGATAGCTATGCCATATTTTATTGTGGTAATGATGGAGATGAATTGTGATGATCAAGTCAAGCCTTTTCGATATAATAATCATATCTTTAATGAATATATGGTCATAGTATATGAACCTTGGGGTTTAGATAATTTATTTGGAATTAGATAGTGGATTGTGAATTATTATGAGAATAAATGAGTTTAGAGCATGTTTGAATCAAGTGAGACCCTGATCGTGATATTATATGGTTTTAGATCAGGAGGATAATTGAGGAAAGCAATCTGTGATTTTATCTCATTTGCTTGAGGCATATCAAGCAAATCCCTGCATAAACTCTTTTGTTAAATGTTGTGATGGCAAGTCTATGTTGTAAAGCTTTGTGAAACTATTGTTAAACTATGCTCACTTGGGTTGTAGACGTGGATATTTATTCTTTAAACGGTTTTGTCAAAATAACGGGTTTTATCAAGAAAACTATTCTTTCTCCTAAATTTTTAGAAAACTCTTTTAAAGAAAACCACGCTGTACAAAGCTAAGGTATGGAAATTTTGAATCAAGAATTGATGGATATGTTGGTTGAGTACTCAATAAGGGTAGGCTAACAATACTAGTCTTGGAGGGCTAGAGTAAGTCTTCTGGTAGGAGGCAACCTCCAGAAAATAAGCTCGGTTTGAAGAGGCGACAGTATTGGTTGGTCAGGCCAGTCCGAGCTATCATTTGTACCTGGTAAGGTATTATTTATTTTTCGGCGTGGACACCGAGATGGTTTTGTTAGGTGTACAGAATGAAGAGTATCTCACCCGGTGAGCTGTACATTCACCTTGATCAGAATGCCCAACGTCTGGCAATCTGGTCCCGGCAAGGTGCACAAAGTGTGGTGCCTTGTCCTCATGAAGCCCAACGTATAGCGACATGACCTTGATTCGAGTGGTGGATTTGTTTTGTATAAAGTGCAATTATGTGAAAAACCCACTCATTGCAAAAGGGAAATTATTTATGACTTGCCAAATATTTCTGCAAATATTTTTCTCTATGCATACACGAATTGTTTAAAATACCATGTGCACACACAGGACTTACTGAGATTTAATCTCACGCCATTTTATCTCATGTTTTTAGGAGATAGACTATGCTGAGCAAACGAGGCATGTGATAGTTAAAGCTTTTGTTTTTTTTTTTCCATTTTGGTTCTAGGAGACAATGGTTGTTTAAGCTTCTGAACGATATTTGTTTTATTTCGTATTGCTCTATTTTGAGCATGATGTAATAAGAGTTTCCTTTGTTTATCTAAGTTGAACCTTTTGGGGTTTGTCTTTATATTTTATACCTCGTTTTAAAGACCCCTTATCCTCCGAGATGGGGCGACATCCCTGCCCTTTTAGGGTACGTAGTAGTGAGGTGTTACATAGTATAATCTATTTAGCATTTATATGCTTATGCTGTTTTTGCAGATTGGGAGTCATGGATGCCAGCATAATACACGATACTGTATCACTATCCTCGTTATGCTTTTTGTGGATAGCATGCTCATCAGCATGAGCATCTTTAGCTGGTGGTGGTAGAATAGGAGCATCTAGCACGTAGAGTAACTTTTCCGATTTGGGAACAATTCTCAAATTGGTATACCAGTCGAGGTAGTTTGATTCGGTTAACTTATTAGTTTTCAAGATGCTACATAGGTTTAAGTTTGTTGACATGATGCAAGTGACCTAGATGTAAAGATAGAGAAGTTTAGCAACTTGCATATGCACATGAAATACAAATAATTAGGACTTTAGTTAAACACATTTTTACTCCACTATTTTACTCAAACCAATAGCCCCCACTACTGATTTGGGAAAGCCCGTTGGAAGCTTTCCTAGTGGACCGGTATCCAAATTCCTTAAGAATAATCTTGGGTTTGCCCAACAAGCCACCCTTAAGTTTATTGGTAGGTATCCAATACCAATTACATCGTATGTAACTACCGGATCATTGGGTGATTAACAACTTTTAATCTTAAAGCCTTTTGGGCTGCCCCAACTTTTCCTCTAAATTTCTTTATGCTTGAGTTTGTCCAACAGGGATAAAGAATTTAGTTAAACCTGACCCATTAATCAAGAATTTAATTCCACAGCTTGAATATGCCCGATGTCACGTAGGCTTAGGTTTGCCCAACAACCTGGTCATGAAAAAGGACTCTCGTTCTTACTATATTAACGGAATGAATTAGGTTTAATATTAATTGAGGGATTTGTTCCTTTTAGTGATTTCATTGAATGACATGCATAAAAGTCAATAAATTACATAATTGATAATGATGGTAATAAAGTGATTACATGGTATGGTTATGGACTTTTATCCTAAATTAATTTCTTTGAGCCATAAAATAAATTAATATAGTTAACCCTATGTATTCATGCATGATTTAAGTAGAAGGTCTTACCTTCTGGCCTTGTCTTGGTTGCCATCTCCAAAATAAGATAATTATACTCCTATCTAACCTATGTAATCTAATTACATTACTTCCTAAAGAGAGAAAACTTTGAGTTACATTCGAGGGGAGTTAGATGAGAAGAGAATTACATACGAATTTGACAGAAGGCAGGACACACAGGCCCTACTTTGTACAAACCAAAACTGTAAAATGTATGAACTGATATAATTGGTTTTAGTCCATAACCATCCAC
The DNA here is from genome assembly GCA_026120185.1 of Voacanga thouarsii. NCBI lineage: Eukaryota > Viridiplantae > Streptophyta > Magnoliopsida > Gentianales > Apocynaceae > Voacanga > Voacanga thouarsii. The sequence continues at coordinate 214,276 of JANUWF010000910.1, forward strand.
CATGCTATTAATTCTTCTTAAACAAAATAAACATATAACTTTTATTATTCCAAAATCACTATTTTGGAGAAATAAAACAGATTCTAATATCAATATTTTAGAAAAGTACATCAATAGTTTGTCTCAAAACTAATTTTCAGAAATGCTTTTGGGTCCCATCTCGTAACGATCACAGCGGTCCAAGAGCCGGCGCCAGTTGAGTTCTGGTTTTACAGAATAAATTTTCCCAGAAACGATTTCTGGACATCGTGAAATAGCATACAACCAGTGCTGGTTTGGGTGCTAGTGTCGGTGCCGGCTGTATGAAAATTTTCAAGAAAAATTGCCAGAAATGATTTTTGGGCATTATAGCACACAATTGGCGGCGACTGTAGTCTGCTGTATAAAAAATTTCTAGAAATAATTTCTAGAGCCGTTATCTTTTGCAATAGATATGCTATAACTATTACACAATCATATTGTGCTACGGACCCAACTCACAATGCTCGAAATGATTTTGACTCGAGTGTGAAAATAAGTTTGTACTATGAATAAATACAAGAAACAACTTTCATGTAAGGGAACAATATGTTGTAAACCATACATAGCATGGCTCTGATACCACTGTTGGGTATCTGGCGCATATCATGTATGGCGCAGCGGAAAATTAAAACGAGAAACCGTCCCAAGATCTGCATATGGGTGGAAAACAAGACATATATAGAGAGCAAAGATAACAGCTTTTACCTTTCTTCGTTCGTGTGGAAAACAAATTCTTTCCTTTTTCAAGTTTGATTATTGTGGTGCAATCTAGCAATCCTCTTGTTTTAACACAACGAGAGTTGAATGTCCAACCACTATAATCACAGTGTGTGATTATCGCTAACAAAAATCCACACGGAGAATCACACTTAAGCACCAAGATTTTCTGTGCTAGTAGAAAACAACAATGGTGGCTGGGGTTTTTCTTCTTTGTTTTTCTTGTTTAGAAAAACTAGATAAAGAAGAAGAAGAAGAATGGTCTTTTTGTGTTCATGGAGAACACTGCGAGAGGGTGAGAGAAGAGAAGATAATTGTGGCTATTGTGTGCCCCTTGGTTTTATGTTTTTTTAGAGTCATTTCATGTGACCCTTGAAGAACCTAAAAATCTCAACAAAAAAACACATATGAGAATTCTAAACAATTAGAATTCTCTAATTTGTAATTGGAACTCCTCAAGTTCACAGAATTACAAATTGGCGCATAAATTATAACTAATTATAATTTGGCCACATCAACTTCTCTTTCTCGCAATAAACCCTACTATGTTATCAAATAACATCTTGAGTATATATTCATCTATTGTGTGTAACCTATTACGTTTCCCGGTCAATTGGTAGCAAATACGAATTAATCCATATGTCCTTGAGATTAATAACCCTTAATTAATTAGAATTAATCATATTGATTCTAATCAGGATTGGTTTAATAATTCATCAATTAATAAACCCATATTCTCATATCATGAGCGGTATCTAGCAACACATTATGACCATCTAAGAGTCCAGGAAGTCAAGTGGCTTGACATGAACCCTTCAATATTAAACTACAATACAATTAACTCATTTCACCATACAATATTTCATTTGGTTTGGAGTACAGAATTAGTGTCAACTCCCTCCAAAATATGTATTAATTCTGGCTCGAATATAATTATATTTGTACGAGGAACCCACTACTCTAGATGTGTATCAATTGGAACAATTTCCAATACACATACTCCTTGGCCAATGACTTCTTGAGTAGTAATTTCTACAAATGGCCGTGAGATATTCGCCCATACTATTAGGAGTGGTGAATCCTTTATTAACCCTCTCAACTACTTTCGTTTACCTTACAATGTACCCAATATCTATCCCATAGGTAGCTCTCGATTGAGCTCCAGAGATTGGAATCAAAGCACAATGCTCAGCAAACAAAGTACTTTGGAGATCTCAAGTCTAAGGATACTTGCACGTTTGCTATATTGAGATTATATCACTAGCACCAAATAGTTATCCATTTGATTATCTCATAGCTAGGTCATCTAATGAACTTGTTCCACTAACAAGAATCCACGTTTTAACTTTGAGTATCTCAATACTCATGGACATGAGAACCACCGCCTGATCAAATTAGGAAGTCTAACACATACTAGTCTGAATGCATTAATGATGTCCAGTCTCATTAATACTATGACTAGGGACTATTTAAGTACTAACACTATACAGTGTAGTAGGAATCTCCTATCATGATCTCTATCATAATGTCCTTAACACAGTGTTGTATTAGGGACTTTATCGAACAGTTATATTACCTAAAAATAAACAAAAGAAACTGTAAGATAAATAATGCCTTTTATTAAAATAAAATATGTCATATACAATGTAAAAGTTATTACCTCTAGGGCACAACACTAACAACAGTTCGTTAGACTGGGATATACTGTATTGGAGTTTAATGGGGATAAGTGAAAGAGTTGAAATTTTTGATAACGGGAACAAAAGCATGAAAGAAGTTGAAGAAGAGCTATATAGGATACTTGGCTTATTTAATCAATAAGCCAAATGATCAATGCACTTTGGAAAGCACCAAGTGGTGAAGGACTTCGAGGACATATTCCCAATTGAACTCACTTCTCTTCCACCTCCGCGGGAAGTCGAGTTCACCATAGATTTAGTTTTTGGAGCTAAGCCTGTATTGAAGACTGCCTATTAGATGGCACCTACAGAATTGAAAGAGCAGTTGGAAGCATTAGTTAGGCAAGGATATATCCAAGTACTTCGCCTTGGAAAGCCACGGTGTTGTTTGTAAAGAAGAAGAATGGAACTCTAAAGTTGTGCAAACACTATAGAGGTTTGAATAACCTCACAATTAAGAACAAGTATCTCTTGTCTTTAATTGATGAGCTATTCGATCAACTGCACGGTTCCTACTATTTTTCTAAGTTAGATCTCCAGCATGGTAATTACCAAGTGCGAATTAAAGAAAATGGCATACCTAAAATAGTTCAATACTCGGTATGGACACTACGAGTTTGTAGTGATGCCGTTTGGAGTAACCAATGCACTTGCCATTTTCATGGATCTTATGCACAGAGTTTTCTAGCTATACCTGGACAAGTTCATAGTGGTGTTCATAAATGATATTTTAGTCTAGTCTAAAAGTCCCAAGGAGCTTACTAAACATTTGAAGTTAGTGATGGAGAAGTTGAGGGAGCACAAACTCTTTGCTAAGTTTTGCAAAATGTGAGTTTTGGCTAGATTTAACAGCATTTCTTGGGCATGCAATGTCTAAAGATGAAATTAAGGTAGATCTGGAAAAGGTTGAAGCTATTTCAAATTGGAAATAATTGGAAAGTGTAACTAAAATTTGAAGTTTTCTTCGATTGTCTAGATACTACCGTAATTTATTAAGAACTTTTCTACATTGGCTACACCAATGACCCGATTGCTAAGGAAGGACGTGCCCTATGTCTGGAGTGATAAGTGCGAAAAAAAATTTCTGAGAGCTTAAGAAAAGATTGAACTTGTATTGAGTCTACCTAAGGAAGATAAACTCTATTCATTGTACACAGACACATCTAAGGAACGACAAGGGCCAGTGTTGATGTAAGATAGAAAAGTTTCAGCCTAGGCCTTGAGAAAACTGAAGTCACATGAAGTTAACCACCCGACGCATGACTTGGAGTTGGTTGCGATATTGTTTGCCCTGAAGGAAGTGGCGACACTACTTTTATGGAGCGGAGTATGATATCTTCATAGATCATAAGAGCTTGAAGTATATCTTCATGTAAAAGGATTTGAATTCAAGACAGCATAGATAGATGGAGTTCTTGGAAGAATATAAGTGTCTAATTAACTACTATCTGGGGAAAGCCAATGTGGTAGCTGACGCACTGAGTCAAAAGGTAAGAATGTCTAGTATAAGGATGCAGGAATTTCAAATAGTGCAACGGAGTAATCCGGAGTTTCAAATATTTAAGGAAAAGAAATCAAGAGAGGAAATAAGGAATTTTGAACTAATGAAGTAGGAGTGTTATATTTTCAAGAACGGATATGTGTACCGAATAACGGAGTATTGAAGAAGAAGATAATGGATGAGGCTCACAGAAGCAAGTATACTATTCACCCTGGAGAAGTGAAAATGTACCAAGACTTAAAGAAGGCCTACTGGTAGTCGAGGATGAAGAGAGATGTGGTACTTTATGTCTCTATTTGCTTGACATGTCAAAAAGTAAAGGTAGAACATAATTAAGAACGTAACTGGATTATTGCAACCATTGCCTATTCCTTAGTAGAAGTGGCAAGAAGAGCGGCTGGATTTTGTTACTGGACTACCTATGTTGAAGACTTTAAAAGATGTCATCTGGGTTATGATTGACAGATTGACTAAGACTGCGTATTGCATTCTGGTAAATGTTATGGATTCTATGGAGAAGGCGGCTAAGACTTATATCTGGGAAGTTGTTAGGTTGTATGGTATACCATCAAGTATTAGGCCCAGATTCACTTTGAGAATTTTGACAAAGGTTCAAGAGTTAATGGGAACTACTCTGAAACTCAGTACTTTTACTCATCTGCAGGCTAATGGGTAATTTGAAAGAGTTATACAAATCTTGGAGGATATTCTAATACCCTATGTATTGGACTTTGGAGACAAGTGGTTGGATTGCATACGTTATGATGAGTTGGCGTACAACAACGTCATCAAGTATCAATTGGAATGGCACCCTACAAAGCATTGTACGGATAGAAATGTCAAGTACCATTGTACTGGGATTTGTCAAAGGATGGACAAATTAGCAAATCTAGTGAAGTGAATATTAAAGAGATGGTGGATAATGTAAATATGATAAGAGAAAGACTAAAATCAGCATAGAGCCGACTGAAAAGTTATGCAGACAGCAAAAGAAGAGAATTAGAGTTTCAAGTAAGAGATCAGACCTTTCTGAAGGCAATGCCTAGTAGATGGATTCTGAAGTATCCTAAGGGAGGGAAGTGGAGTCCTAGGTATTTACAATCCCTTTCGGTGATCGAAAAGACTGGACCTATAGCATATCGGTTGTAGTTGCCAGAAAAGTTAGCGGGAATTCATAATGTTTTCCAAGTATCCTATTTGAAGAATTATAACCCTGATCTGGAGCATGTATTGAATGAAGAGCCACTTATTCTGCAATTTGATCTAAGCTACGTCAAGAAACCAATTCAGATTTTCGATCAACGTGTCAAGATAAGTAAAAACCTATGGTGAAGAGTCTGTGGGATCATCACGGTACTCAAGATGCTACGTGGGAAACTGAATATTGGGTGAAGAGGAAATATCCAAATTTGCTCTAAAGATATAATGCCTTGAATTTCAGGACAAAATTCTCTTATGGGAGAGAGGATGTAATAAACCACTTTAAACCACCATTAGTTCATGGAGAAATCCATGCATGGCATAGCACCTTATAATGTATTGGTTAAATTTGAACTATTTTTATGAAGCATGTGATTTATGTGTTTGATATTGCATGGATTTATTTATTTGGATATAGTTGTGTTGGGTGAGGTGGTAGAGGTTTTGTTCTCATGGCGTAGAATTTCATAGAAGAGAAATGAAGTGAGTTGAGTAGGAATTTAAGGGAATTTATTTGAAGAATATTTAAACAAGAGTTATTGTGGAAATGTGGTTAGAAGTTGGTGTTTAATTGTTGGTGACTTGAGTTCAAATCCTAACACTTGCAAGCCTTTTCTTTCTTTCCCTTAGTTTTCCTACTATTGGCTGAAAATCCTAAGGTTTGCCACCAGCTTGGTTTCCCACTTCGTAAAATATAGAAATATGATTATTTTGGGTTTTGATAAAAATAATAATAAAAGCAAATTAAATTCCTATTATTTCCTAGATTAATATTTTATCATAATCATTTAGGGATTTTAAATATTTCAAAATCTGAAAATTTCAAAGCTACTAACTAAAGGATTTATTAAAGAAAAAAAATAGAAATATTTATCTTGGAAGCTACACTTTAGCCGCCATGTTTAATAGGAGAAAAGTCTCCCCAAATTAATTTCCTTTAAAGAATTTTAGTTTGAAATAAAGAGATAATGTTGATTTTTTTAATTTAAGCAAATATCTCATAGGAATATGCTATTTTCAAAAATAAAGAATTGGGAAGAAAGAAATTTCAGCTTTATCTTCTAAAAATTAGATTTTATCTCCAAATATAATTATCCTTTAATTACTTATTTTTTCCAAGAATAAATTAGAGTATTAATTAAATTATTTCTTTGACTAATATCCTATTTTCCGTAATTAAAATTTTTGGGAAAAAATAATACCCTAGCCGCCACTTGATAGATGATTTAGTTTCACTTAAACTCTCTAAAATATAGGATAAACCTATCCCAAATAGTATTGATCAATCAAGTTTTATTTTAACAAAACTACACCACAAAGTCGTCCCTTCTCTTCTCCATATTTCGGCCACCTTATGCACACACATATGCATGAAAAATTCCAGCCTAATTGCTCTCAAAATCTCTCTAGTTTTAGCCAAAGACAACACACTAAAAGACCTCATTTTTCTTCTTCTATTTTCGCCCAAAGCTGAACCAAAAATTGGCCTATATTCTTCTCATTTTCCTCTCATTATTTCAGCCACTTTAGCACCTAAAATCTAGCCACAAACTTCTTCTACTCATTGCTTAAATTTGGCCAAACCAAGAGGAACAAAAGCTGTCATTTTTCTTGTTGTTCGATAAAGAGTCCAACATATGGTGCAACTCCTCCAAACATCAAAACACCTAAACCTAGCCTATTCTCTTCATCAAGTCAGCCACCTATCAAACCCCAACACTCTTTCCTACACACACAAAAAAAAAAGCCACATTTTCTCTCCAAGATTTCGGCCATCACAACTCTAAACTTCACCAAAATTGACTTTTATTCAATTTTTCTCATCTTTTCCTCTTGAATCTCGATCAAATGGGACATATTTACCCCTATTCCTTGCGACCTTCGAACCACAGGATGAAGGAGCACCAATCTCCTCTTCTTCTCAAGTGAACTCAACCCATCACCAAGGAGTCACCTTTGCTATCGGTTTTGTCTCATCTAGAGGTATTTTTGGAATCAATCTCTACTGATTTAAATAAGGTTGATTTTATAGTAATGATGTTATGCATCAAGTTTAGCATGAAAAGCATGAATAGATGACATTCATGAGTTTAATGGTGCAAAATTTGATCTAGGCATATATAGAGTAAAATATGGTTATACATTGCTATGATAACCTAGATTTATTGTATGTTGGTTAAAAATGAGATCTTTTGATGCAAATAGGGTTATTATATGGGATTAATGGTGGTTGAAAATTGGAGTTATCATATTGATGATTTGATTTGATTATATGCATGCTTAATGATGAGTAGCATGACAAGGGAAAGTAATAGATGTAGTTTAAGGAATTAATCTGTCTAGATGTTATGGATGATTTAAGTGATTAATGAGATCACGGGGATTCATGATCCATGAAATGATAGTGGAATTAATATTTGGATTCTAATTGTGGAGTCACTTATTCTAGATACGGAAGAAATTTGAAGTGCGGGTAAGCATTGGCTTTGGTTTGATTATTTGGGTTATTTAAGTAAGTCCCTGTACAATTGTTTTCCTAAATCGTACGTGTTTGCAAGTCTTTTGTTCAATGATGTTGAAAAGATGTCAACACGATGATTGAAATAATGGTTGAAATGATGATGCAATATTATTGTTAAATTGTGATACCTGGATTGAGAACGTGGTTATTTTAATCTCTAAATAATTGTGCCAAATCACCACTTTTAACTAAAAATAGTTTTCCTTATTTTATGAATAAAATATTTTGAAAAGCTTGATGTAAAAATCACGTTTTGCAAAGCCATGGTAATCAAAGTTTGTGGAAAAGGGAAATGATTCTACACCTAATGGTGAGCGTTAAGTACTTAGCAGGGGTAGGCTAGTGTACTAGCTTCGGAGAGTTAAAGTGAGTCTTTTGGTTGGAGACCACCTCTAGAAGATGAGCTCTGCTTAAAAAGATGACAATACTATTTAGTCAGGCCGGTCTGAGCTAGCATGTTGGTCCATGTGGACTATATTTTCAAGTTAGACAACTGGCGTGTTGGGTGTAGAGATAGAGGAATATCTCACCCTAGTGGGCGGATCACCTACTACCCATTGTTGAACAGTTACACTAGGAGCTATCATTATGGTAATCATGATATTTCCTTGATATTGTTATTTGATCATTTCTATCCCTTCTTGAATCTAATGTGTTGATGAGTGGATGGCTTATTGGGATTTGTTTTGGATATGATGTATATTGTTCAACTCAATGACTGTTTATTGATGAAAGTTGATTTGCAAACATATTTTGTGGTTTTGATAAACCGCATACATGAAATATTTAATGTGATATTCATATACACGGAACTTACTGAGATGCAAATCTCACACCATTATTATGTCATGTTTTTAGAGAAGTGATTTTATTGAGTGGGTTGGATGAATAAGGGATGAAAGTTTATTTCATTTTAATTTTTGGCTTTGTTCTAACATCCCACTAACTAAGCCCAACAAGGCTGGGGATGTCGCCTCACCCATTGGACAAGGGGTCTTTATAACTAGGTCACGCAAAAGAAAATAAAAGCAATACTTTAAAATTGAACTTATTACAACCCAAAAATTACATGAACAAATCCAAAATAAATTGATTACTACCATCTCTCAAAACAATACATAAGAAAAATAACATAAAGTCTTCAAAGCATAGGCAATAAATCTAGCTATTCATCTCCACAGCAAGATCGACCTGAAACATAGCATAAAAAGTGATGAGATAAAAATCTCAGTAAGCCTGTGTAAACTTTGAGTGTTTCAGGTAAAATAGTTCATGTATGCAAGTTGTAAAAATTTCATAAGAGAATGTGCTGGCAAGCATTAAATAAATGTTGAAAATAAAGAGTGGTTTTTTGCTTTCCAAACCATACATGTGTACAATAAATACAACCACTCAAATGGGTAGCCATAGGTTACCACACATTGGGCCCTATGCCCATATAACGGTCAGAATGCCACACTTTGTGCAGACTGACAAAAGGTAGGTGCACGGCCTACCAGGTGAGATACTCCTCATTCTCTACACCCAAGCTTACCGGTTGTCCATTCCGGAACACACAGTCCACATGACTAAAACTTGCTAACTTGGACCGGCATGACCTACTGGTTTTATGCAGGAGTTTACCTGATCCTTGCTCACAATAAAAGGTCTCCAATAGCTGATCTAACCCTACATGGGCAAATACAAACCACTATCAAACTCAAGCCAAAATCCACTTTCTCAATTTAAAACAACTCAACTCACTATTACCATGATCCTAGTGTCCCATGCTTTAAGGCCAAACAATAAATAAATAGGTTTGTAAGATAAGCCTAATTTGATATTTAAAATAATTAAGGTTTTGGGAAATAAGTACTAATAAGTTGAAGGTTTAAATCTTGCTAAGAAAAGTTTAGAGTTTATTTGATGAAGAGCCCTAGGTGGTATTAGGTAAAATAATGATTTATTAATAATTTAGTTGTTAGAAAATAATTGATAACTAAAATTAGTTCAAAAAAAATTTAATGAGTCTTGCTTGAAAAATAATAATTATATTTTTAATAGGTTTTGATTAAAAGATAATAATTAAATTTTTAGTAATAAATATTTTACTAATTATGATTATTTCCATAAAAAGCTTTAGTTGATTTCATTATTTTATATAATATCTACATATATATATATATATATTATTTTTCTAGCAAAAGCTATTATTTATTTGAATAAAATATCCTTATTATATATAACAATCCAAATCTAACCCTCCTAGAGTTTTTTCGTAATTACTAGCAAAATCATATTATGAAATATTTTATTCATGAAATAAAAATTAGCTTAGGGATAACTAGGTCATGATTATATTTCTATGGCTAACCACAATCATGAACATATACAATCCTTCAATTCATCAACTCATCCACATCATCCATATAAGCATAGATCTAGACTTATTAAGGCATGATCTAACCTTTACTATCATAAATATAATCATGGCTTTAATAATCACACAAGAGTATAAATCCTATTCATCATAGATGACATAATCTCTAGCATACTTGATCATGAAGACATGCATTAAACCTCAAAACATCATACAATCAACCAAGATAGCCCATCCATGTATAACTCCCATCTCCAACATATTCATACATATATTCATGCTTCAATCTCAACTCATCACAACAATATATACTCAACCCTATTTATGATTCATCTTCTATCAACATCTTTCTAGAGACATGAATCTAGAATTTAAAAGAAGGGTTAAAAAAGCTTACTTGATTGATGAATACCTTGAAGGAGTTTTGAATGAATCTCAACCCCTACATGTCTGAATCCATCCAAAAAAGATGAAGGAAGCATGGCCATGGAGAAGAAGCCATTCGGCCAAGAGAGAGGGAGTTTTTGGTTAAGAGAGAGAGAGAGAGAAAGAGAAAAGAAGAAGAAAATCTATTAGCATGCTTAAACACATATATGTTCATTAGATATTGAAGATTAGCGAAGATGAAGTCGATTGAATAAACCTACCTTGAAGGTGTTCTTGAGCCTTCACAAAATTTCTGGTTTTCGATCCAAAAGTGCGAGTTGGATTTTAGAGTTTGATGTTAAAAATGGTATGGGTGGATTCACGATAGTGTATAGATGAAATCTGGAATTTTTAGAAGAAGTTTGAAGTGATTTGGAGAGATATTAGGTGAAAGGAAGGAGTAGGTGTTCTTGGTGTGCTATGTGTTCTTGAAGGTTGAAGAGAATAGAGAGCTTTTGGATTGGAGGCTGCCAAATTTCTATAGGTTTAGGGCTGGACGAATTTTTTTTAGGGTTTGGTAGATGATTTTCTAGTTTGGAAGGGAAAATGAAAGGCTAGTTGTTGAAATCCTTGAAAAATATTTTTGAGAAGCAAATTTGAAACTAAATATACAAGAATATCTTTGATTATTGGAGAGCTTTTGGAATGCTGCCATGGCCGAATTGTTGAGCAGAGTTTCAGCAAGGTGAAAGCTGGTCAAAGGAGGCTAAGGGTGGCCAAAAATAAGGAGTATAATGGTGAAGGAAAGGTCTGGTTGTTTGAGGGATATTTTATGAAGGGTTGTTAAATTATGGTGGCTGGAATTTTGGTAACTAATCAAGCATGATTGCAGTAATTTTTTTTGGAAAAATTTTAGGGCAGCCATGATTGGATTTTTGTGTAGAAGGTTGGGGAAGACAATGGAGTTCAATTCATGGCTGTTTAAGGGAAGACTGTACAGAAAATTGGATGAGTTTTGGCTAGGGCTAAATAAGGAAACATGGTTGGAAAAATCACTGCACAGAATTTCACAAGGCTGGAATTTTCTGGGCAGTTTTCGGCGGCCCTTTTCCAGTCAGCTTGCAGGGAGTTTGAAGGAGATTTCAGGGGTCTTTCAAGGCTAGTTTCCAGCCTTTTTCATGGAAGAAAAACATGGCTAAGGAGCTGAGCAAAACCTGGAAGAAAACAGCTTGGTTTCGGACCTCCAAAGCTGTGAATTTGCCTAGGAATTTTTTTGGTTTTGCACCACCTTTGTACAGTCCAGAAATGGGCAGAAAAATTCAGGTTTCAAGCTGATCAAAAGGGCCATTTTCTAGCAGCATTTGGGAGGGAATAATGGCTAAGAATTTTGACATCTTGAAGGCACAAGAAGCTGGAAAATTTTCAATTCAATACATGAAAGAAAATGAACCTAGCTAAAGTGAAGTTTTAGAAAGTTCACTAGGGAAATTTAATTCACTTGAAATCCTTCCCCCTCTTCCATGGTTTAGGTCCACAAGATGTCTTTTACTAAGACATTTTGAACTTTCAAAGCCACAGCACATTGTTGGAATTTTTCTAGAATAAAATTGGCTTGAACAAATTGAACATCCTAATGGATTGAGAATTTGGAAAAATTAATGATCAAGCGGAAATGAATTCCCTTTAGGAATTTTGTGTAGGGCAAAGGAGTAGGATTAGGATACTCCTATCATATCTCTCTTAGGACAACATCTCTACCCTACTCCAAGCACCTAAGGCCGAAAGTAATACTTCCCAAGCAAAAATAAAATTTAATCAAGCTAAAGCTCCTATGATGGAATTTGAACCCATGACCTGAAGAATTAATTCCAAAGTTCTAAGCACAACACCACAGCAACTCTTGTTCTTATTTTCTCTCTAAAAATATTTTCCTATTCAATCCTCAAGCTATCACTCTTTTTCCACCTCAAACAAAAATTACCATTTGGCCCTTCTCACTCAATAATCATAATCAAGCCCTCTAGACTATAAAACACAAATTCAATGCACATAAAATCATATAAAAATATATTTAAACATGCAATAAAATATGATATGTATCCCAACCCCCTTACTCTATGTTTGGTTTTGACTGGGGTTTCACAATGATGGACTCCATTATGTCCCGCGGGAGGCTCAACTATTCTTCATTGGAAACATTATTATGGTTCCACTATACTCTAATACCAATTGTAACACCCAATGTTGCCATAGCTTAGTGAGCTGTAACTTTATGTGATGTCGCCCCGTCCAGTTGCCCATATAAGGGGTCTTTATAACAAACTTCACTTAATAGGCAGCGAAAATTTTCTAAAATTTACTTTTATTTAATATAAGAAAGTACATAGACTCTGACTTCTGATGCTTCAAGATGTAGCATAAGCCTCTGGGAGTCCATCGTGTTTTTGCTGTGCCTCTGATCCCTAAAATATTAAGAAAAATAATACACTTGTAAGTGAAAAATCACCCAGTTAGTGCTAGTGATTTGTTAACAAATAGATAAAGGTGTTAATAGTTGTAGCATCATAAAACCATTATGGAAAAGCATTTCATTTTTCTACTGAAAACAATTCCTAAACTCTCTAGGAAAGAGTTTATCCAAAATTCAGTTATTTTTGGAAAATCATGTTTCATTTCAGAGTCATTGCCCTTATTTTGAGAAATTCAGACACTTCTCTCAATAGAGGGTTGCCCTGTTTGCAAAGCTTATAAGGCTTCACCTTTGGCATCACAATCTTGTTGCACTAAAAGCCCATAGCACTTAACTTTGCATTGCCGGAGAGGTAGAAATGTCATCACACACTAACCAATTTATTTGATTCATATACCTTTGGATCATTGTCGGTTCCTCACAAGAGAGAGGGCATGGGTTATCATTTGTTGCTTGCTTATGTACGAGGACGCATTCCCATATCGTTCCTCACACGAAATGGACTAAGGGGTCAACTAGGCACTTACCAACCCATCCAGTAAGTCCTTAGAAGTTTCTAAGGTCTTCTAGCCCTATTTAGATTAAGACCAACCCCAGAACTAGCAAAGTTACTTGGGGTTGTCTACCTCCAATGTAAGCTAGTACAAAGGTCAGCTCTTGTTGAGTACTCAACATTTTCACTGGTTCATAAGACCAGTCCAATTCCACAGAGCTCACAAGGCCTAATAAATATCCATTCCCAAAAGAATACAAATAAATCATTTTTCTAAGACCAAAATATCAATTTCCAAAAATAGATTCCACTAGCTCACAAGACCAGTTAATTATTCCCATTGGCTCAAAAGGCCAGTTATTTTTCTTATTCCCAAAGGAATACCAATAAAATAATTTTTAGGGTGAAAATAACATTTTCTAAAAGTTAATCTCATACCAAGAAATTATTTTCCAAAACCATAGCGAAAAAAGAATAAAAAGCCCTTTTCGTACGATAAAATAAATTTTCAAGTGTTTTTTCACCATTTGAAGAATACCTAATTTAAAAAGAGTATTATTCCAAAATTCAAGAATTCTAATCCAAAAAGGAAGAATTTAATTCAAGAAGTCCCAATTATAATTCCTAATATTCATATCTTACTTTTTTCCAAAAATCCTTTCAATAAGAAGGAACATTAATGCTTTCCGAGAATAAAACGTTATTCTATTTCACAATTAATAAGAAGAAAACCTATCAAGTATACATTTATACCTAGGAATTATTCATAATTCAAAGGATCCGAAATACCTTATACAAAACACCATTTCCTAAGTGCTTCAATAATTTCCCGTTTAGAGAAACCATATTTTTATCAGTAAAATACGAAGGTTATTAACATTGTCACAAAGAGGTTTTAGGAAAATTAGTCACTAATTATGAATAATTCCATTTATGAAAATTCATATTTTCCATTCAAATCCAATCATAGCATGATACCATTTGTTCCTCAAAGAAACCATTTATTTGTTTAGAGAAACTAAAAGGACTCATAGAACATTTCTTCAATAAATCATAATTTCACTAGCATAAAATAGGATTTATAAAATTAGTGGGACTCACTTCATACCCTGTGAAACCCCAACTAAAACCAACCCTAAAGTAAGGGGGGTCGGGATGCATATCATATTTTCTTGCATGCATAAATATATTTTTGTATGATTTTATATGCTTTGGATTTGTGATTTGTAGTCTAGATGGCTTAATTGTGCTTATTGAGTAAGAAGAGAAAATGGTAATTTTACTTGAGGTGGAAATAGGGAAATAGCTTGAGGGTTAAATAGGAAAAATATTTGGGAGAGAAAATAAGAACAAGAGTTGTTGTAGTTTAGTGGTTAGAGCTTTGGAATAAACCCGTGAGGTCTTGAGTTCAAATTCCATCATTTGAGTTTTAGCATGATTAAATTTTATTTTTGATAGGTAGGCTAATTTCGGCCCTTGCATGCCTTTAGGGAGGAGTAGGAGTGTTGTCTTAGGGGAGACATGAAAGGAATGTCCTAATTCCACTCTTGTTCACTACAAAAGTTTCTAAGCGATTCATACCCTTTTTTATCTTTAGCTTCCCTTAATTCTTAATCAATCAAGTTGCTTAATTATCTAAGCCATTTTTTATTTCTAGAAAATTCCAGCAAGGTTCTATGATTTTGAAGTTTCGAAAATGTCTATGTGAGGATACCTTGTTGACCGAAAATGGGGAGGAGTTATGGAAGGTTCCCAAGAGAATTAACCTCCATGGTTGAACCTTCAAACTCCACTCTATAAGTATTCATCTTCTTCATGTAGTAATCTGGAAATTTTTCCAACTTCTTGATCAGTCCAATTGTTGAAATTTTCAGCCATCTTTCCCTCCCAAATATTGCTAGAAAAATAGCCATCTTGACCAGCTTGAAGTCTGAAATCATAGGCCAAAACCGAACTGCACAAAAGCTGTACAAACCAGAAAAAAAATCCTGGGCAGTTCGCAACCTAGTAGTCCGAAAAACCAAGCTGTTCCTCTAGCTTTCAAACCAATAGTTCAACCTTATCTTTCTTCCATAAAGAAGGTTGGAGACCAGCCTTAAAGTGTTAGGATTCGTGGACTCCTAAACGCGAAAAACATCTACGAATCCCTCCCAAGGACCAAAGTAAACGATTAAGAAGATCTAAGGTTTAAGAATTACCTCTGGTTGCTGTAATCAAAATCCTTCGATTCTGATTGTTTCAACCCGAACAATCACCAGACGGTGCAGTATGCGAACGTCCTCTATCGGATGCACACCGCGAACTCACTCGATACCCGGGGAGTGCTAGCGCCTAGGGTTTGAGAGGTTTTTTTTTTTTTCTGGTAGAGAATGGCACGAATGTTCTCAACCAAAAATTGGACTATTGAAAAGATGGCTAGGGTTATCTTAAAAACCCCCGAACCTCTTAGAGTCCAACCCTAATAATATCTTATCATATTTTAATTTAAATTCAAATTAAATTAAAACTAATATGATAAGATTCTGTCATTATCTCGATAATTTAACTAATTAATTTACCGAGTCAGATTCTTATAATCTGGACATCATCCAGATACATCGAATGTGGACATATTTCCAGATTCATAGTATCTGGTAAATTTTCTAAGTACGATTAACTTAGACATATTTCCAGATTCATCGAATCTGGTCACCAGAAAAATAACCTAACAAGTTCGCTTATTGTGTGACCCTATAGGTTCATTTAACACTAGCAATGTGCCTAAATCAAATTTAAATAGCCCACAAGTTATAAGCGATTTCTAACAAAACATTATAACTATCCAGGTTAAATGAAGATAGGTGATCTCTTTTAACCAAACCATAATTTTATATTTAGTCCTTTTGTCACACGATATCCAGATTAAGCATAAGGCACGGAGCATGTCATCCTTATTAAGCTTAATCAATTATTTCTTGATTTCATAGTAGACTGTTCAAACAAATAATATCAATATCTTAGATTGATATATTTGAGCACGGCCATGCATTTTTAACAGTCTAACTTATCAAGGGGCCCATGGATATCTCTCTCATAATTGAGAGGGACAAATTCATTCACAATCAATCATATTCCTCTTCTTGATTTATTCTATATCCAACAATAGTCTAATTTATTATCTGGTTAAAGACAACTTTAGACAATGTCAAAATATAGAATTTATCAAGTAGGAAACTATGATGAATTTATGTCGAAGGACTTTCAATATTATTATGGCTAGAAAGTACTTATGACATATTCCATGAAGTACTCTCACAGTGGGTCATGTCCAATACAATGTTCTCTAACATTTATTTATGTCTTGATTCGATATCACAAATATCCATGGCCAGTAAAACATAGCCATCAAGTCACAAATATACTAATCTTAATTTATTATTATTCCAATAATAATAATCGATTAGGGACAATTTTAGAATAGTCATTGTATTCATTGTAGGGTTTTACTATCAAGTCACGTACTTGATGACCAACAAAACAAAACTTACTATTCATGGAAAGGAAAGCCTCATATTATTATATAAAACATAATGACAATAGTATAAGTACAAATTGACTCTAAGGCATATCCCCAACATAAAGGACCCTCCAAAACCCCTTCAAACCTTCTACAAGTTGGCTGAAGCATGGCAGAAAAATCTGCCCAGAAATTCCAGCAAACCATGCGAAAGACTAACCAGAAATTCCAGCTTTGTTTCCCTCTCCACCCTTGTCCAAAACTTTCTCCATTTTTCTGTAAAACTCACCTTGGTCAGCCATGAGCTGAACTTCATCACCTCCATCACTGTTCTGTACAAAAATGGCTCCATGGTTGCTTCTAAAATCTCTCCATCAATCACTACAATCAAGCCATTAATTGGAGTCCAAAATTCCAACAAACTTCCAGGGATTAAGCCTCAACTGTTAGTGTTGTGCTCTAGAGGTAATCACTTGTACCATGTATATTGCATATTAAATTAATAAGAGGCATTCTTTATCTTTCAGTTTGATTGTTATATCTAAATATGTGTACAAACCGTTAGATAATGTCCCTAGTACAACATAGTGTTAAGGAAATCATGATAGAGATCATGATGTGAGATTCCTACTACACTATGCAGTGTTTGTACTTAAATAATCCCCAGTCATAGTATTAATAAGATGGGACATTATTAATACGCCAAGACTGGCACATGTTATATCTCTTGATTGGATCAAGCGGTGGTTCTCATATCCGTGGGTCTTGGGATACTCAGGATTAACGTGTGGATGCATGTTTTGAAACAAGTTCATTGAATGACCTAGCTATGAGATAATCACTTGGATAACTATTTAGTGCCAGTGATAGAATCTCATTATAGCAAGTGTGCAAGTATCCTTAGACTTGAGATCTCCAAGGTACTTTGTTTATCGAGTGTTGTGCTTTGATTCTAATCTTTGGAGTCTTATCTAAGACCGCCTATGGGATGGATATTGGGTACAACGTAAAGTAAACGAAAGTAGTTGAGAGGGTCAATAAAGAATTCACCACTGCTAATAGTAGGAGAGTATATCTCAAGGCCACTTGTAGAAATCATTACTCATGAAGTCCTTGGCCAAGGTGACTATGTGATGGAAATGGTTCCAATTGATACACATATCGAGTAATGAATTTCTTGAACAAGTACTAAAATATTCGGGCCAGAATTAATAATATTCTAGCGGGAGTTGGCACTAATTCCATGCTCTAGACCGAATGAGATATTGTATGTTGAAAGGGGTTTATTACACTGATAGTTTGCTATTGAAAGGTTCATGTCAAGCCACTTGACTTTCTGGACTTTTGGGTGGTCAAGAGTCATTGCTAGATGTCGCTCTTGATATGCTAAATATGAATTTATTAATTAGAGAATTAATAAATTTAATCCTTTATTTTATTAAGGATTATTAATTCTAATATTGTTAGAATTAATTCATATTATGCTACCAATAAGACCAGGAAACCTAATGGGTCACACACAATAAAGGTTTGAATGCTCAAATATATTATTTGATAATATTGTGGGGTTAATTAAGAGAAGGGAATATATTTATAGGTGAATTATAAGTTTGTTATAATTCATGGGACCTAATTGTAATTAAGTAAATTTCAAGGACCAATTTGTTGACAATTGGACGTTGAAGGACTAAGTTACAATTTATGGTAATTATAAATCTATAAATATAAGGAAACGGTTTCCTTAAGGTTAGAGACTGACTATTCATGCAATAACAGAGAAATCGTTTCTCTGCCTCTCTCTTGATCAAACCCTAGCCGTCTCTCTTCTTGATCAAAACCCTAGCCTCCTGAATTCTACTAGCATAGAATTGTGAGATTGTGAGCATTCAACCTTGTGTGGATTATCATTAGAGGGAGTTCTTTCTTGGACTTCAGTTGAACTGCAGTGAACGGTTTTGGATAATCTGGATTGCGCATGCGTTCTTGTTTCTGAAATTTTTTGAATTCTGGCTTCACGAGGTAATAAACGCAATCTTCTCTATTTTCCCGTTTCTATTGCAAGCCCATGATCCATGGCTTGGATTTCTTGTTGTTTTCCACTGCGCTTAATCTGATTATGCATGATAGAAATCCTACATCAACTATCCAGAAAATTCCTTCACCGTTGCACTCCATATTTCGGCCACCCTAAAGCTCATTCAAACATCATTCATCTCAACAAAAATTCTAGCCAAATAGCTGGCCATTGAAGCTTCCAAAAGACCTCCATCAACCAAGATCTTCTTACCATATTTGCAACCATAATTTATTCTCTAAATTATTCTTTTTGAATTTCAAACAACCAGCTTTCCTTTTCTTCCAAATCTAAGAATCCAATCACCAGAATTTTCTAGTCCATTCGGCCACCCTTCCCAAGCAAAATTTTGACCAGCTTCCTTCAATTCTCTCCATTCTCTCCAAACCTCCAAGAACACCTACCACCATTCTTAGCATAAGACCACTCTAAACCTCTTCAATCATCTCCAAAAACTCTAGATCACACCTACTCATCCTCTTGAATCCATTTCTGTAGTTTTTAACATCAAACGTTGAGATCAAAGTTCCACTTTTAGATAAAAAAAAATCAGAATTTTCTTGAAGGCTCAAGAACACTTTCAAGGTAAGCATGAACAATTAACTCAATCTTCTTCCACCTTCAATCTTAATGAATATACTAATAAACTCTATCTTTTTCGTTCTCTCTCTCTCTCTCTCTCTCTCTCTCTCTCTCTCTTTCTCTTCCTTTCTCTCTCTCTCTCTCTCGGCTAAATGGTTACTCCAACCATGGCCATTTTTCTTCTTCCTCCTTGGACGGATCAAGCCTTCCAAGCGTGGGGATCCTCTTGAAACGTCTTCAAGGTAGTCATCATTCAAGTAAGCCTCTTCAATTTTCTCTTTAAATTCTAGATTCATGTCTCTTGGATGTAGTTGGATGAGGATGGAATATATTTGGAGATTGAGTATGTGTTTAGATGATTGAAATGGGATTGAAGTATGAGGAATGTGTTTATGCGATGGAGTTGGGATTGATGCATATGGATGATTTGTCTTGGTTGGATTTTATGATGTTTTAGGGTTTGTTGCATGCCTTCATGTCGTGGTAGTATGACTGATTAAGCATACTAGAGATTATGTCACCTTTGGAGAATCGGGTTTTATGTTCATGTATTCTTATTGAGGCCATGGATATGATTATGTTTAGTTGAGTTTGGATCATGTATTGGTAGATTTGGTTCTATATTTTATTTCATGATTTGGATGGTTTGTTGATTGGTGTAGAGTGTATGTTCATGATGATGGTTAGCAATAGGAATTATGATCATGACCTTGTTGTTCCTAAGCTAATTAAGTTAGCCAATTTTATTTCATCAATAAAATGATTAATACTATAATTTCTTCTAATGATTTCAAAACCCTAGGAAAATGTGGATTTGGACTATTATATAAAATAATGATATTTTAGTCAAATAAATGATAGCTTTTATTAAAGAAATAAAATATATAAATATTATATATAATAATAATATCAAATAAAGTCTTTTATAAAAATAATCATAATAGGTAGAATATTAATCTTGTAAGTCATAAATTCATAAGTACTAATAAAATTTATTTATAATCTTTTCATCAAGACATATTAAAATTTACTTATTATTAATTTTATTTACCAATTATTTTCTAACCATTAGTTATTATAAATCATTATCTTAAATAATATCATCTAAGACCTAGGACCCTTTCATCAAATAAACCATAATTTATTTATAGCACAATTTAAACCTACAACTTCTTCGTATCTAATTCACAAATCCTAATTATTTTAATATCAAGCTAGATTTATTTTATAAACCCTTTACTTATTATCTAGCCTTAAAGCTTGGGACACTAGGATCATGATTGTAGTAAGTTGAACTAGGATTATTTATGAAAGTAAATTTTGGCTTGAGTTTAATTATGGCTTATGTTTGCCCCAGGTGGGGTTAGGTTAGTTTTTGGAGATCTTTATTTTATCTCACGCAAAGGATCAGTGTAAGCTTCTGCATAAAACTTATTTGTTGAAAAAGGTTATTATGGCAAGCTAAAAACGAAGTTTGTGAACACTTATTTGGTAAAAGCAATATGGGACTATTTCCTTTCTTGTTTCAGTCGAACCAATCATTTGAAAAACAATAAGCTATTTTATTCATACACTAAACTATTTCTAAAACTAATTTTGACATGGACTTTAGAAACCCTTGATTGCCATTTTCAAGTAAAGCTATGCTTTACCAGTTTTCTCCCAAGTGGGATAATCATCGTTGAGTACTCAATAAGGGTATGCTAGTAGTGCTAGCTTCTATATCGAGTCCCTCACATTCACCGGTATGAAATGCGCCAACATGGTTAGTCGATCCGCCACTACCCATATGGCGTCCTTTTGAGTCCTTGACAAGGGAAGCCCAATGACGAAATCCATAGTCACCTCTTCCCACTTTCATTCTAGCACTGGCAATGGCTGCAATAGTCTCGCTGACTTCTTATGCTCCGCTTTGACTTTTTGGCAGGTGAGACAGGTCGAGACATACTTGACCACATCTCGCTTCAGTCCGGGCCACCAATAGGCTCTCTTCAAGTCCTGATACATCTTGACTTCCCCCGGATGAATGGCGTACTTGCTCTTGTGCACTTCTTCCAAAATTCGGTCCTTTAATTGCTGCTCTCCGGGTATACACAACCGATCCCTAAAATGTAGAACCCTGTCTTGTCTGGACGGAATTCACTGCCAGGCCACTTTAGCTCCTTGTCCTTGAAAAGTTGGAACTCGGCGTTGTTTTGATGAGCTTCCACGATTTCCTTCTTCAGGTCCGATACCAACTTCAAATTGCTAATAACAATTCCTTTATCTTGTACTTCCACCCTTATGTCCAACATATCCTGAACTGCTTGAATTTCCTGCACTCTTAACCTGGCCATCCCAACCTTCCTGCTCAGGGCGTCTGCCACAACATTAGCCTTCCCGGGATGATAGTTGATCGGGCATCGATATTCTTCTAAGAACTCCATCCATCTTCGCTACCTCAAGTTCAGATCTTTCTGGGTGAAGATATATTTCAGACTTTTATGATCGGTGAACACCTCATATTCGGCTCCATACAGGTAGTGTTGCCATTTCTTTAGGGTGAACACTATAGCTGCCAGCTCCAAATCATGAGTGGGGTAGTTGACTTCACGAGGTCTCAGCTTTCGGGAAGCATAAGCAATCACCTTCCAGTCCTGCATCAACACTGCTCCTAGTCCTTCTTTCGAAGCGTTGGTATACAGCGCGTATGGTTTGCCTTCCTTCGGTAGACTCAATATTGGTGCTGTCATCAGTCTGCGCTTCAGTTCTTGAAAACTCTTCTCACATTTCTCCTTCCACACATATGGAACATCCTTTCGCAATAATCGGGTCATTGGTGATGCAAGTGTCGAAAATCCCTTGATAAACCTTCGGTAGTAACCGACCAATCCCAAGAAACTCTGGATCTTTGTGTGACTTGGTCATCCGAAGGCCAGCCACAAAGTCCATGGTCACCTCTTCCCATTTCCATTCGGGAATCGGTACCTGTTGCAGTAACCCTGCAGACTTCATATGTTCCATTTTAACCTTCTGGCATGCCAGGCAGGTTGACACATGCTGAACTACATCCCTCTTCATTCCAGCCCACCAATATTTCCTCTTCAAGTCTTGGTACATCTTTACCTCCCCAGGGTGTATGGTATATTTGCCCTTGTGCACTTCATCCAATATCCTCTTCCTTAAGTCTTGGATGTCCGGTACATAAATTCGGTCCCGAAAGTATAATACCCCATTCTCATCGGTCCGGAAATCACTTCCTCATCTCGCGATCTCTTTCTCCTTAAAAGTTTGAAATTCTACACTACCCTGTTGACCTGATACAATTTCTTGGTCCAGATCGGATTTCAGGGTCAAGTTGCTCACGCAGATCTTCCACTCTTGCACTTGCGCCCTTTCTCCAGGATATCCTGGACTGCCGACACCTCCTGTATTCTCAAGTGTGCCATTTTCATCTTCCGACTTAGAGTGTCTGCTACCACATTCGCTTTACCTGGATGATAGTTAATAGGGCACTTATACTCTTCCAGGAACTCTATCCACCTATGCTGCCGGAGATTCAAGTCCTTTTGCATGAAGATGTACTTCAAACTCTTATGGTCAGTGAAAACTTCGTATTGTGCACTGTACAAGTAATGTCGCCATTTCTTCAAGGCGAACACTATAGCTGGTACTCCAGGTCATCCGTGGGATAATTCGCTTCGTGCGGCTTTAGCTTCCTAGATGCATAATCTATGACTTTCCCTTCCTGCATCAGCATAACTGCTAGTCCTTCCTTGGATGCATCTGTATAGAGTGCATAGGGCTTATCAGCCTCAGGTAGACTCGGCACGGGTGCTGTAATCAACCTTCTCTTAAGTTCTTGGAAGCTCTTTTCGCACTTCTCACTCCAAGAAAAAGCGACATCCTTCTTCAACAGTCGCGTCATTGGTGAAGCCAGAGTAGAGAAATTTTTAATGAAACGCTGATAGTACCCGGCCAACCCAAGGAAACTTCGTATCTCAGTAATATTCTCCGGTTGTTTCCAGTTAGCTACGACTTCCACCTTGGCAAGGTCCACTTTGATCCCCTCTTTGGATATCACGTGACCAAGGAAAGACACCGAGCTCAGCCAAAACTCACACTTACTAAACTTGGCGTTTAGCTTGAATTCCCTCAGCTTCTCTAGGACCAAACTTAAGTGCTCCGCGTGGTCCTCCGGATTTTTGGAGTAGATTAAAATGTCATTGATGAATATAACCACGAACTTGTCCAGGTATGGTTGGAAAATGCGATGTATCAAATCCATGAATACTGCCGGTGCATGGGTTACACCGAACGACATTACTACAAATTCGTAGTGGCCATACCGCATGTTGAATGTAGTCTTAGGAATGTCTTCTTCTTTGATCCTCACCTGGTAGTATCTTTGTCGTAGGTCCAACTTCGAAAAGCAAGCGGCGCCTTGCAGTTGATCAAACAACTCATCGATCAAGGGTAGAGGGTACTTATTTTTTATCGTTAGATTGTTCAATCCCCAATAGTCAATGCATAGCCTCAAGGTTCCGTCTTTCTTCTTTACAAACAACACCGGGGCACCCCACGGTGACGTACTCGGCCGGATGTAGCCTTGCCTTACCAATTCCTCCAATTCTCCTTTAACTCCTTCATCTCCGTTAGTGCCATCCGGTAGGGGGTTCTTGACACTTGTTCCGCTCCAGGAATCAGATCCATGGTGAACTCAACTTCCCTCTTAAGGGGTAGGGAAGTGAGCTCAGCAGGGAAAACATCCGAAAAGTCTTTTACTACCTCCGTGCTTTCCAAGGCACCCTGGTCCTTAGGTTTGTTCAGGAGGTACGCCAAATATCCCGTACATCTTCTCTTGAGTAAATTTCGGGTTTTAGCACCAGCAATAAGAAATTTCAGTTCCTTTATTCGCTTGCCGTTGAATTCAATTACATCTCGTCCAGGTCTCACAAACTGCACCATCTTGATCTTGCAGTCCACACGAGCTTCATGTTTCTACAACCAGTCCATGCCCAAGATCAAGTCATAATCATCCATGGGCAAGATTATAAGGTTGGCCTCCAGAATCTCCTCCCTACCTCAACTCCACAACTTCCCATTTTCTTGCCTGCTTCCACTACCTTTCCCAAGGGGGAACTAACTACTAGGGTATAAGGTAGCTCTTTTCCTTCCCAACCCAGATGTGATACACATACTTTACTTACATAAAAGTGTGTGGATCCCAGATCTATCAGAACATTAACAAGACAACCTTGGATTGAAAGGTTACCTTCAATCACGGCAGCGTCCGCTCCGACTTCCTCTCGGTTCAGGGCAAAAACTTTGGCCTTCACCTGAGGCTTCTGGCCTCCCACTCCGGCTAGTCCAGCAACGGCGCCTCTATTTCATCCTATTAGTTGGGCCGACACGGTCTGCTCAATCCTTAAGGGTTTGGGGCAGATGTTTCTCAGGTGTCCCGGGTCTCCGCAATTGAAGCACCTCCTCACACCCCCATTACCCCAGCAGTTTCTTTCGATGTGGCCTCGCTTTCCACACAGCCGGCAATTCAGGCTGCCTTGCATCAGTCCTGCTACTAGCACTTGAGGCTGCTTGCCCCGATTTCCCCAAGGCATAGAGGCCACGGGTCGCTTATTGCTTGAAGGCCTCATAGGTGGACGATTCGGTTGGAAGGGTCTACTCACCGGTCGATGCCGATCTTCATTTTTAGTCCGGGAAGCTGTGTCCACGGCGGCGGTGTACGATGTAGGCGTTGATAGAGCCAATGCCTTCCTCAACTCTGGCCTAAGCCCTTTCACGAATTGCCGGGTGCGCTTCTGCTCTGTATCTACCAAGCACTTGCAGTACTTAGACAACTGCATGAATCGGGCTGCATATTGGGCTACGGTCATGCCTCCCTGCCTGAGGGTTTGGAATTCGTCCTCCCTTTTCTTAGCCACCCATCGAGGAATGTACTCGGCCCAGAAGGCTTTCGTAAAGTAGTCCCACATCCACTCCTTCATCCTCTCTATCCCAATCACTCCGTACCCGCTCCCACCATGCTCGAGACGGTCCCCTCAGTCGAAAAACAGCAAACTTCACCATCCTCTCTTCCGAGTACTGCAAACTAGCGAAGATGTCCTCCATTTGCTCAATCCAGTGCTCGGCTTTCTCATCCTGTTCCACCTCCCCCTGGAATGTGGGAGGCTGGAACTTCAAGAAATGCTCCAGGGCTTCATCCTCTTCCCGCGGTGGTTTCCTGGCCACCTTATCCACTCTTTCCGTCAGATTCTGTAGGATCGAGGCCATCTTGTCGAAGGCCTGACCCATGGTCACATCTCGTGACCTCTCTGAAGTCAATTCCAGCTTACGTGGTAGGTGCTCTTCCACGTCGGGGGTGGAACGATGCATTTGCTCAAATTTCGGGGTGGAGGATGCACCCTCCTGCACTGTTCTGCTATGCACAACTGTTCTGCATCTTGGTGCCATCTTAATCACATTCACTCAGGGTCAATTAGTTACCAAGGGGAAAAGAATATGCTTAGATGCATGATCAGTTGATAGCAATATACTTATCTAAAAGAGAATGTGATGATATCGTGCAAGGGTAAATCAAGTAATAAACAAAACTCATGCTTGTCATATAAACCATTCTTTGCAGAAAAGAAGGGGTTTTCTCATACGATACCCTTTTTATTTAAAATGATAAATAAGCCCTATGTGCAACATTCTCCCTTAAAAGAAATAAACAAATAAAGTTATGCAAATCCCAAAGAAAGAAAAGTAAAAGCTGCTGGTCTTCTATGTTCGACTCTCCCTAGTTTCAACAAAAGCATCGGAGTCGTCAGAGGCTGGTTCCACAAGCCACCCCACGGAGCTATCGGGTCTCCCTATGTAGTCCCTTGCGAAACCAACACTCCCACTTAGCTGCCCTGGCTCACCCTCTCGGCCTCTCTTGGCTTTCATGGCCATCTCATAGAGCTCATCCAATGCTAATCTAACCGCACCCTTAGGCGCAGGCCTCTCACTCCCTGAATCAACCGGGTCAAACAACCCCTCTCTTTTTAGCATGGCATCTATGCCCAATCTATATCGGAGTCCACACCCCTTAGGACTCTCTTCCAGCTTCCTCTTCCACTTATCTACCCCTCCTAGAACTGACTGCCTAAGGTCTCTCTCTCCCGGGGCAACCCCATCTCTCGGCGTATATCCGTTACTACTGGACCCTTTAGGGTTATGGCAGGCAGGGGTCCTATCAACTTCCCCTATCTACGGGGTCTGGGGAACCTCCATTACCTCCTAATCCTCTCATTCTACCCCAGCAATCTCTCCCTTGTTCTCATCGTCTCCCTCATTCCCTAGCTCATCTACCTTTCCCTCACTCAACTCCGTCATCTCCTCATCTCCCTCATCTTCCCCTAAGCTCTTCTCGACCTCTATCTCCGCCTCAACCACCGGGTCGTCTAGCACTGACGGCTCACGCTCTCTCTCTGAATCGGACACGGATGGATCAGCTACGGGTAGTGGGGCAGGTGGATTCCCACGACCGACGGGCCGGTCTCGACAGTAGATACAACTCTTT